>VZUI01045264.1:0-26318 GCA_013401135.1 Cettia cetti | reverse complement strand
CTTGTTATAAAAAAAAAAAAAAAAAAAAAAAAGTAACTGGTAAAACACCAGATACAGACTTATTTCAAGAGTTACAAACGGATTTATCCATGAATTGGGATTGTCAGAAGGTACTACTTTTCTGCTAAGCAGTGAAGCATTGTACAGCAAAATAGACATGATAAAAGGAATAATTTCTTATTCCAGCAGATTTCTAGCTCTCTAGAAATACCAGCCAATGATATCTAGAATTATCATTGGAACTGCTTGACAACTGCTGGGTAGACCTGGAAAGAACTGAATAGATATAATCCTCTTATTTCACTGCTGGGGAGAGCAAGTCCAGGGACGAGAGTCTGACAGCAACAAAGATAAGGCAGTGAGTGCATGGCAATTTCAAGAAGAACAGAGTGATGCTTTCTAAACTGACCCTTCCCCAGTGACATATGACCAGACGGCTGTTATGGGAGCAGAAATAGCTGATGGAATCTTAGAAAATGAACTTATGCAGAACACATTCTGATTCTTTTGGTAAACGTTGTTCAAGATAGAGCAAAAAGTTCAACAGGATCTGTTCTCTGGGAATTAGTGTGGTTCAGTGAGTCCATACTGAAACCACATAAGGAAAGAGAGACATGGTACAGACTGCAAGCACTGCTGAAAATGCCCTCTTGCCATGTGGTAGGGATGAGACTGCTGCAGCAAATAAATGGTGATATCAGAGCACTTTAACAGCTTATGGACCATCCTGGTTGTCAGCACTGCGTGAAGATGAAGAAAATCCTGCAGAACTGGTGTAAACTTAAAGTTTACCAGGAGAGATCAATAAAAACTGCTGAGAGATGCAAAGTAGATCTAAGGCAGTTTTTCAAGAACATGGCAGCAAGACCCACACCTAGTAACATTACTTTTTTTTTTAAACAGGTGAATAAAATCAAGCCTAAACAGATCTTTGAACAAAAGATCGTGAGAAAAATAAGCACATTAAAGAGAAAAGTTTTCAATGGTGTACAAGAGTTCCTATATGATGTGCTGACCAAGGAGCACAGTGTAGAAATTGAACCCAAAGTATCTCAGAAGCAAGAACAAGCAACATGTGTTTAGTGACTCAGATGATGACTGCACCTCAGTTATGACCAACAAAATAATCAAAATATTGATTCTAAGGAGAAGAATGATGTGCACTATCATATCAACAGATATTCTCAAAAGTAGACTTATGATACTATAAATTTGAGAAACAGTTTCTTCAGAGAGGTTTACAGCCAATCTACATACTTTCATTGTCAAAAAGCATGTACTTACATTTCTAAAATGTGAAAAATTATTTTTGCTTCTAGTTCCTTAATTGCTGTAGGAATTTAGGTTTGATAATGCATATGAAAAGGTCATAATACAAAATATATTTGTCACATTTAGAAAAGTATTGCTGCTAAGAAAATAATCGCATGCACAATGAGCAAAGATTATTATAATTATTGTGACCCTATAGACAGAGACATTTGAAAAATAAAATAAGGAAAAAAATCTCAGGTGATAATAATAATAATAACAATAACAATAACAATAACAATAACAACAACAACAACAACAACAACAATAATAATAATAATAATAATAATTCATTTTTGTGTTTCCTTGACTTTTAGGAGGACTTGGGGTAATCCAGAAAGTTCTCATGGCTTATTGTGAGACATTGATGGTAAGACTGTTACAGGCTGGAGCTGGATAAAAGTTTTAGTAAAGTGGCAAGGTATCACTGGCTAAAGTTGAAGTAAAATAGAAATTAGGTAAGACTTTGATGAAGGGAAAAGTATTGTGTTGTGCAAACAGAATAATTTTGTATGACATGAGATAAGAATTTTTTAAAATATTGCTATTATTTTATAACTTTTTTTAATCCTGCTGTTAAATATTATTAGCTTTTTTAAAAAGAGTATGCAGCTTTACAATAACGATCCAAACTATTAATGAGAGAATGATATGGGAAGGGTTTCCTCAGGTTTTCTCCCTCTCTTGTCTCCCTCTCTCTCCCCTGAAGCGATGAAACGCAGAACAGGAGGCAGTAGCTGAGGCAGCCAGTCAATAGGAAGCTCTTCACATGCCTCTTCTGCTAAAGGCAATTTGTCGCCTTTGATCACAGGGAGGAAGTGGCCAGAAAAAAAGTTTAGTCCTGCCTGCGTGTGGCTGAGGTGGTGGTTTGCAGTGTTCCTACAAGTTCTTTGATTTCTAGATGAGGTGTCTTCCCATTGTGCCTGGCTGCTCTGGCCTCCTTGGTGGACACCACCTTTGCTGCCGTGTGCTAGAAATGCTTCACCTCATCAGAAGGAAACACTGGAATGAATGAACTTGAGATCTGCAGCGGGGCTTGTTCATGGGAGGGTGCTGGCAGCTGGCCTGCTGGGCAGTGAGGGGAGCACAGCTGGGACCTGCTGGAGGAGTTGGGCCGGGCAGAGCATTGGGATTGCAGGAATGAATGGGGCCTCTGCTGGCCTTCCACTGCGGCCAGGCTCAGCAAAACATATTGAGCAGTCAGGCTGACTGACTGGTGAGCTGTCTGCACTTTTACAGTTGGGGTTATACACCTAATTGTCTTCTGGGGTATTTTCTGCAGTGATGCAGCAATGTCCTTGAAAGGTGGCTATCACTAAAGCTGGGGGGAGTTGTGGTGCTCCGGAAAAAAAGATCCCTGAGAGCATAAGGATGTATATCTTTACCTGTATGTATGTTTCTGTTTTATAGAGCTGCAGGAAATTATTTTCCTTCCTTTCACAGAATTATTTAGGTTGGAAAAGACCTTCAAGACCATTGAGTCCACACCTTTTCAATTAGGCCATAGCACTAAATGCCATTCCAGATGTTTCTTGAACACCTCTAGGGATGATGACTAGGTTGTCAAATAGCTCTCACAAACCCAGGAGACAGACTGGAACTAGATGACTTAGATGTGCAGCTAGGTTTCAAAAGCTCCAACATATAATTTTTTCAGCAGATCTGGGCTTAAGTTTCAGTTTATCAGTTTATTAAAACTCCACATGGAGATCCATTTCACAGCTTCAAATGTGGGCAGTGGGAAACTGTTTTGGTGTCAGATTTTGTTCCTCTTTAATTCTAGCAAAACTGGACCTTTTTTTTTTTTTTTAAATTTTAGTTGTGCAAGAGGAAATTTAAAATGCCACTGAACTAGTTGGCACAGCAGTGCTACAGTTTCCAAAGTTTCTTCTGAGTTCATCTACCAAATGCAGTGTTGTGCTGCGTTCCAGGTAAAACACTAACACATTGTTCCTCCTGAAGTTCCTTATCACACCATTAAATGCTTGGAGAGAAGTACCTGTGCAGCTCAGTGATTAAGGGATAACTGAAAATCACTTCTGTCAACATATCTTTAAAATTCTAAATTCTATTAATAAAATTCTAAATTTTAATTCTATTAATATTCTTCTTCTTCAGAAGAGTTTTAGGGTCAGGATGGAAAATGAAACTGTAAACCAAGTGAACTCTGTGCTATCCTTTGTGTGGCTAGTTAGAAATGCCTTCTGCCTTTCTACTTGCAGGCTGAGGTGTGCACCTTCCCTCACTCTCCTTGTGCAAGCAGGGGAGCTACATAAAAACTTTCCTTTCTGAAAAGCTATTGCAATGGAGGGCATCTATGTGCAAACTCCCATGCAGTGGTTTCTGGTGGCTTCCTGTTTATGCAAACCTTCTGACTTATTTATTCATACATTTAATTTCTCAGTGGAGCACTTGTGCCAAATCCTTAAGTGGTATAAATCATGCTGATGCCATTAGCAATGCTGACTTCAGCAAAGCTGTTCTGATTTATAGCAGCTGAAGATCTGGACCCCTATTAAAAGCAGAGTTTTCTCAACTCTGAATTCCTGGACATTATTCTAACCTATTGCTTAGAAACAGATATAGCTGAAATAAATAATAAATGCATAAAGGCAAGAATATTATAGGATGTGGCTCTGTTTCTGTGGAAACCTGATCTTTTTCTTACCCAGTTTTTTTTCCTCTGTTAGCCAATTTAACCTCTCTATCTGTCTATTAAATCTCCTCCTCATTAAGCACAAGGTTGCAGGGTTTTTGCAAGAAAAATGTAGTCAGAGAAATATCAGCTTTTGCATCTGTTTGGTGAATTAAAAAAAAAAAGCATCTGAGCTGTAAGGGAAAAATGTGGAGGAGGGTGAAGGTAGCAGGAAATGTAATCATATTAAAAATAAAAATATGAATCAGTTTGGATAATCAGTCTGTAAATTGGTAGCAGCCATGCTACCCATAAAATCTGTATCTTTTTTTCCTGCATTTGTTCCACTCCACGTTACATTAAGGGATGCTCTCTCACTTAGGTGTACAACAGGGCACAGCTTGGAGTAATATGACATGATATTAGTTACATAATGGTATGTGACCAATAACATTTAAAAGCAGAATTTGCTGGCTGAATGCCTTGATGGGTTGGTATTGGAGGGAAAGCTGGATATTGTGGCAGCTCTCTGTCTCTTTCTCATTTTCATTTCTGAGTCACTTTCTCAGCCATGGTGACAGGGCTTTCACATTGAGAACTGCCAATAAAGGATTAAATTCTTTTCTGAAAGCCTCCTGCTAATTAATTTGTACTCTGAAATGCACCTTAATGACAGTGGAAACTTCAGAGCTGTTCCTGGGTGCTTTCTGCCAGGCTAGGTTGCTCTTTCTATCATAATTTTGGACATGGCTTTTGTCTGAACTCCTGGTCATATTACAGTGATTTTTTTTTTTTCTTTAATGTGCTGATTTGACACAGCATTGGAAGCAGTGATATTGTTATTCTCTTTCCCTCTGTTTTTTGATTGCTGAATAATGTAGTGTACTTCAGTGGCACAGTGCTGGACTTCCACAGAGGACAGGAGTGCAAGTACCCAAGTGAAGAGATACTACAGAAGATTGCAGAAATGTTCTGCATTTTTGTTACCCATGGCAGCTAGTACTTTTAAAGCACATCTTGTGTAAATATACTGTTGCAGTAAGCTCCAGGCTGTTCCTGATCTCAGTATAGTCTTGTTGGTCTTGTCAAAGTTGTGATTTCTTTTCTGTGGAGAAGGGTCAAGCAGTTTGACCATAGGTGAGATCAGAAGGCATGAAAGATCCACAGGGGTGAAAATATCTGGGTTTTTTCCTGAAGGAGAATTAGTCAAGCTTATGTGCTGTATATAAATAATATTCATAGTAAATTTTTATGATACTGGTTTTATATCTGAGAGAAAGACTTTTACTTCAATGCAAGAAACAGTTTTTTCCTCTACCTTTTGTGCTCCTATCAACTTTAGTTCCTCTTTTACTCTGCCTGATTTTAGGACATTGCTTCTAGGGGAGTTTAACCCAGCCATGTCTGAAAATGCATTTAGGAGTGGAGTGGATCAAGCAACCTCTTTTCCAGAACTTCATGCTTGCACTGCCTCCCCTGACGGTGAAGAAGAGCAGCTGACTTCTCTCCCACATTACTGCTGCTGCTCTCTTCCCTTGGCAACATCTCTTTCAGTGTCCTGTGAGCCTGGTTGCCAGGAGGGAGCCAAGGCCAAACAGAGAGATATAGTCACATTTCTGACTTGCTCAAGGAGCAGTTGTGAAACTGGTTTGTGTGTTGTAAAGGTGTTAATCAGGCCTGTAAGGGAGAACCTTAGATACAATACAGCCACTTTTCTTGCCCAAAGTGTTCAGCAGAGTTTTGTGTCAAAGAATGTGTCCTCTGGTAATAAATATTATTAAAATATTTAATAGCAGAATAGCAATAAAATAACAGAAAGATATATATAAATTATATAGATGTATAAAAATAGCAGAAGCAGTAAAATGAGTAATCATACCACTAGCTACCCCAATTGTTAAAATGCAAATCCAATTGCAATTGTCAATTGCCAGTCTCATTAGCCACTGCCCCCACTCTGTGAGTCCCAGAGATTGGAGTGCTCTTCAATTTGTGGTGGGTGTGAGGAATTATTCCACAATGCTCTGCCTGATGGATGTGGACCCAATATGTTCTGAAATTAGACATAAAATTACACAGCGGGTCTTTTTTTTAGATCCCGTAGAGAGGAATCCCAAACAGACCGTGTATAAAGATGTGTATTTTTTCAGTCAGCCAAGTCTCAAGGGGATCTTCAGGCCCTGTAGTACAATTGATTGCTTTTGCACATTGGAACAAGTGTAAATGGGTTTGTTGAGGAGATGTGTTCACATACTTCAAAGGCTTTAAAATAGGGTTCTCTCTCAACCACATCCACAGAAGAATTTTACAGCTAATGCTCCTGTCCCACTGGGTAATGAAAAATTAACTTTGAGTGTACAAAATTCTCATACAAAATACAAAAATGTTATCATACAAAAGGTTCTGATCTTCCGAGTAATTTGGTTCCCATGGAGATACCAATTCAATCCAATATGTATCACTTCCTCTAATTATGCCTTGGATAAACATGGTGGAAGCAGAGAATGGGATGGGGTAATTCCCATGGGAAATATTATATATACTCTTGATTTAGAGTATTTTCTTTATCCATGGAAATGTATCCTCTGGTTATTCTAGGATGCCTTTGCTCTTAAACAAGACTTCTCCTTAGAAAGGAAGAGAGGTCTTGAGTGTCATTGTAGGACATGAAAGACCCCAAATATTTCAGAAGGCAAATTGCTAAAGAAGTCTTTATTGTCTAGTTCTTAGTACCTTTTATAAGGTGTTCCGATACAGACTTAACATGATTGGTAAAAAGAAACAACACCTCTCTAGTTCTACAGCTGTACAGATTTGTTTTGAGAAAAGGACAGTTATTTATCCAGATTGTTTCAAGAAAATATTCTCCCGAGGAATCTTCCCTTGGGAAGAAATCAGCTACTACTAGAAGGTTAAAAAACCTTTCAGACTCAGAAATATCAGGCCCATACTTGAGATTTTGCTACAGGAGTGTTCTGTATCACCAGCAAAGTGCCCAATTACAGACTCATAGATATAAGGGCCAGATGGAACCATTTATTTTGCCTGAGCTCCTGCATAACACAGAACATAGAATTTCACCCACTGATTCTTGCCTCAAGCTTGTAATTTCTGTCTGAGCTGGACAACCTTTTCTGTTTGCTCTGCATCTGTGCTTTATTTCCCATTGTGGATTGTCTCGTGTGCTGTGGATGTACCTCCAGAGGATGGCAGCTACAATGCCCCTTTCCCCCTGCCTTCAGGTAGTCCTCATAGTGCTGTGGGGCTGAGGGTAGGAAGCAGGTCCCTGGGTCAGAGGACTGCAGACCTCTGGATTGTGGCACAGGGATCTAGACAGATGCTCAGGGGGGTGCTGGGAGTGCAGGAGTCACTGCAGTTGCACAAAGACAGGAAGCCACAGTTGTGAAGAGAGTGGAAACCTTCTTGAAGTACTATGGTCCAGTAGGAACTAGATTGAGCTGTCAAATCCGTGTCACGTAACTACTGATCGCCCACCAGGTCATTTCAGAGCTTGAGGGGATTTATGAGGACAGCTCGGGATTTGATTCTTGGTTTTTTTTGTTTGCTGTCATTCTACTTCTTTTGGTGGAGATTTTTTTATTAAATGTTTACCTGTTTAGAATTCTAGTATGCATTCAGATGCACACTATGGTGAAGCAGCTCTGAATATTGAGCTAGTAATTCTACTGAAATACATGTCTGAGATGACAGCTCACATGAATGACAGAAAACAACAGGTATATTTAACACAGTAGTCAGTTGGATAAACTGATAAGGAAAAATATACCTCTTTAATCTGATGTCTATCAAGAGCATACTTCAGGCTCCTGCATCTGGTTTCAGGTCTGTCTTTGCCCCAAATCAAGCCGTTTTATTTAAATGTCTTGGTTCAGCCTTGGTATCAACCAAAATGGTGATTGCCATCTTTTCTGGAAAACAGGGATGAGCACAGCTTTCTTTGCTGTCAATTGCTCCCTGCTTTCTTCTGGTGATATCAGCTCTTCCCTGGGAGGGGTGTTTGGTCTGGGGAAAACAAGGAGTGAGACCAAGACAAATATAAGGGGAAAAAAAAGGTGAATTTTAGTTCTGATAAGAAAGGAACTGCAGTGGATATTTCAACTGTCTTGGTGCAACAGCAATGCTTCACCCCAGCCACTCAGACCTCCAATGATCTTGGTGGATCCTTAGTGTATATGATGCAGGTAGTTGAACTCCTTTGTGCTTAATGAACAGCTTTATGTGCTTGGTAGGATTTCTTCTGCACTCCAAACAGTTCTAGGTATGCTCATTGGCGTGGCTCAGGCTAATGGCAGATGGGATCACAAGATGCAAGGTTGGAAGACAGAAGGCTGTGAACTGGGTGGCTTTGTTGGAGCTGGACTCTGGCAGGAGATTAGATCACTGTGCTGCTTACTGAAATGCTGAATAACATTCCTTGTGCCCCTTGTTAAAAGCATTTTCCTAACTGATCCCAAATCAAAGCTGTACTGATAAAGGAAAATGTGGTTAATAATAAATCTGCATTTTATGGTTGGGGCAGAGAACAAGGTAGAATGTGCTATTCTTTGCTTTTGCTAACATCTTTTAAATTAACGCTACCTACAAAACAGGCTTGTGTGCTTCTGGCAGTCTTTTCTCCACAAACTCCAGTGCACCTGAGCCCATTTCTTGCCAATCTCATGAAATCCAGGGAACACTTGACACTGGATCAGTGTTAACACCACATTTTGTTTCTGTTGATGGTGTTTGCCAGGTGCTTCATCTTTAACAGCTATTGTGGCAGGAGAGTTGCCAGCTACCATAACTCTTGAGGGGCTAATAGCACTTAAGGTATTTTTTAATTTATTTTTTACTTCTGCATTGTGTATCTCTTTGAAGAAGTTTTTTTCAGAAATAGCTTCTTCCATTCTAAAGGTGTGAAGGAAGTTTGAAAATATGAACTTTAATGCTGAAACCCACATTTTAAGAAATACCACATAAAATTTCATCAGGTCAGAGTATGTGATCATAATACTCTTATATACTCTGTAACTTTTCTTAGATAATCTCTTACAGTTTTTCACTTTCTTCTGTGGTAATCTTCCAAGTTGCCTTTTTTGTTTGTTTGTTTGGAGTTTTTTTTTTGTTTTTGTCTTTGTTTTCTTAAACAGTGCCAAAAGAAAGAAGGGAAGAGCTCTTTTAATCTGGTGTCAGCTGAAATATGTTACCAAATTAAAAAAACCTCAGCACCGGTGTTGACTTCATTATTATTACTCCAGGTGGAGTTAATTATGTTAGGTGTGCCAAAAATCTAGTGGTTTCAAATGACTGAGCAAACCTTTAATTGACAAATGGAGATGAATGTCCTCTGTCCTTCAAAACCCTCCATTTAGGAGAGAAACTTCTGCCACTCATCTTGCAGTAGTTGGTAGCTTGGCACTGAATAACCCGATTTTGCTGGCACATATATAAAATCTGTCTCTCCATAGCAACAAGAGATGATAATGGTGAAAAAATGCAGCTAAGCCATATATGTGCATTTTATTCTGTTGCTCCCTATCCAGTTTGCCTTAAGTGACTTTTCCTTTCATAGTCAGTATAAAACTACCATATAGACTTTTAGGGAGGAGTAAGTAACAAGTCACACAGTTAAACTTTACAAAATCAAGATGAATTTAGTGCTTATTCTTTGCAAGCATTGCCTTGAATAGGACAGTGGGAAAGTGACCATTTCTCAATGGAAAGCAGTTGAAGTTATGTGACAGGATAAATATATTTGCAGTTCTTTCAAAATCTTGATCTTGCCTCTTGCTCCAAAGCTCTTTCTAAGCATCTGCTAAAATCACTGGAACTTCTGTCTTATTCCCATTTTAACAGGGACATGTATTCGTGGACTCTAGTTAAATAGAAGACAAAGGAGATAAATGCAGTAAGAGAAGAGTAGGGCAGGATGGCAGCAATATTTCACTTGCTTTGGCCAGTAATGTACAAATCTCTTATTTTTATTCTAAAAATGACAAATGTCTTTGGTAAATTGTTATAAATGCATATTTGGGAGTTGGCTTTTATCAAATATTGAGGTGAATGCTTTATGTATAATGTGGAAAGGTTGCACTGTATGTTCCTTTATTAATAGAATTAAAAATGTGATGAATGTATATTTTCTGATTGTGACATAGAGTTAAAAGTAAAGACTGAAGGGTTTGTTTTTTTTTTTTTTTTTTGCTTTGTTTTGTAACATCTAAACTGGCCAAACCAGAAGGTAGGGGGAGTCATCCTGCATTCCTGCATGAAGATTGCTGATAAAGAGCTATCTTATTCCAATGAAGATGACCAGGACCTCAAGAGAGGAATTTATGAGACCTATGGAGCCACCTACAGATAAATCCACCAGATAAAATGATTGGGGGGAATTGAAACTTATACAAAGAAAATTGTACCCAAAAGGAATGTTTGAATCATGCATTAGAGTCTATTGAATATGTAACACAGAGATTCTTAAAACAAAAGATCTGAAGGAGTGGTGTGTGCTGACTGGCTTGGGGCCAGACACCCTTGGCTGCTGAGAGGCTTTGTTTTTCTGTCTCCTAATTGTATTTTTTTTTATTTTTTTATTTTTTAATTAAACTTACAAATTTTTCTAAGAAAGTGAACCTCATTTTCCACATAAATCTTGAGTTCTTTGATGATGTCATTCACTGTTTTCACTAAGTTGCTTTAAAGCTTTCTGCCTGAATGCCTTGTGTCAGGAGGATATACCTTCAGCCTGTGGAGCCTATCCAGTTTACAAATCCAGTGGCTTCATGCCAGTCACAGTATTTCCCAGATGATCTACAATGCCTTCTCCTCTTGACTTGCAATAATTCATCCATAATTCAGTATTTCATCAACTCAGACCTCTGTGTGATTGCACCAAGACTGTGGATCCATTCCCATCAGATCTAGAAAATATAAGGCTTAGCGTCACCTCACATCCTAGCAGAGGGCTGGCTACGATGCAGAAGAACAAGAAAAGGAGAGTCTTGATCACAAGGGGTTTCCTGTGCACACACATAAGAGCAGCAGTAGGCAGGGCTGGCTGTAGCAGTAAGAGACATCACTATTCAGGAAGGAGGACAATCATCCCAGCCCACCTATCATGTTTGTATGTCTCTGTGTATGACTATAAAACACACTCTTCTATCCTGCACAATCATACCCAAAATAGTGGCGTTGTGACATATGTAGTGTGAGCATATGTTGGTAAAAATGTATTTTGAAGGGGGCCATATCCCCCCAGCAGATTTCTCAAAAGACCATTAGATCCCTGTGGGGCATCCTCTACTGCCATGTACCTGAGATTTTGTAACCAAAGCTATAAAAATCTGCAGCAGGCAAATTTTTAAAAGCAGATACACCATCTCAGCTGCCAAGAGACTGCCCTATATTCACCCAGATCCTTATACCCTACACAATGGTGTAGCCTACCTAATTTTTCCTTAATAATTGCTTTCTAACATAACAATTCTTCCCTCCCAAAGTGATTCACTCTACAGCCAAAAATAAGCATTCAAGTGGAGACTGAGAGTAATGAAAAAGCATCTGACCTCCTGTTGTAGTCTCACCTCTGCTCAGGAGAGGGCTAGGAAAAGGTCACAAGGAGCATAGGGCTAATAATGAGTGGCTTGAGGAAACTGACCATACAGCTGAGTCACCTTTATTTTTCTCAGTTTGCAATATTTTGCACTCAGGATGTTCTTTGGTTCTGGCATTTAATAAAAGCATAAATCAAATTGGCTCAGTCGTATAAAAAGAATCTGGATATTTATTGACACCAGCTGATTTGCAAAACATAGTTAATATTTTTTCCTACTTTCTTTCAATGTATCTGCAGCTTCAGTAGAACCAGCATAAGACACAGTCACACTGCGAGGAACTGAATTATGATTAAACTTGTAATAATAGCAGAGACATCTGTCTGTTTTGAGCAATAAGTATGCCAGCCTTCCTTGCTTCTTCTCCTGAAGAATTGCCTGAAATGAAGGAGGATGAGGTAATCACAATTGTCTCTAACCTTAGAAAAGAAGGCAAAGCACTCTTCTGTTCTTTATTGCAGCAACATGGATTGAGATGCTCTTGTACGCCATAGCAGTTGTATATAGACTCATACCCAGACAAAAGTCAGGAGCATTTCTATTATTTCAGATTTTTTTTAATTGCATAAAGATAAAGCTTTTTTCTTTTTCATAATATGATATTAATCATCTGTTTTGAAGTGGAATAGTAGCATATGGTTGTAGGTAACATAAAAAACACAGCTGAGACAGCACTGCCAATGGAGATAGTGAAATTGCTCAGATATAAAAGTTAGGTTTGAATACTGCTGTGGATCAGAATCTAATTCTGTTAAATTTTTATTTGATGCTCAATTTTACCTGTTCTTAAATTACACCACAGTATACACGTAAAAGAAACCAATATCTTCCTCCAAAGAAGTAATTTCACTTAAGCTATAAAATAATTAGAGGATTGAAGCAATTATAACACCAAACAGACTTTCAGAAATACTGTCTTCAAACTAAGTACTTTCTTGGACAAATATCCCCTGAGCAATGTAACCTTTACACCCTGAACACCTTACATTATTCTTGATCAGAACACTGAAAATGTTTCACTGGTCCATCACTGTTTTCAGAATGCTTCAACTACATTTGATTAATCCCTTTTCTTATCTTTTTAATAAATTCCATTCTAGTTATTTCCTGAAAAAAAAAAAATTCCTTTTCTGGATAACAAGCTCTATGCATTCTGTCACACAGTCAATATTACTGCTGATGGACAGCTTAGGCTTTTTTTTTTCAAGCTAATGATTTCATTGTCTGAAACTTATGCTGGTATTTGAGACATATTTTCAAGTTTGAAATCCCAAAATGCCAGAAATATAAAGTGAATGTGGGCATGGCAAATCTTTTCAAAATAATTGGGAGAAAGTTAGCAAAACAGAAAAGTGAAGCATAGATAGCAATATATATATGTTAAAGCTGTTAAAAAAAAAAAAATCTTTTAAGCCAAATGTCAAGAGAAATAGTTAAGGAGTTTCTCCTTTATCTAAAAGCAATGATAAAGAAAGAATCTGCTGCAGCACAGAAAGCTAGAGAGAGGTGAAAATGATGCTGCTTAATGCAGAGTTGTGCCCTGGATTTTATGCCCAGATCTCACCAACACCTCACAAAAGACAAGAATACATCAGTGGTTCCAGAGCAGTTTTGCTGTCAAAGCATGGGCGCAGGCAACAGGGAGAGGTGTTTCTAGAGGCAACTCCAAAAATCATTCTGCTTTTTTCTCCTGCTGCTGTGTTTTTATTTAAACCTCTCTTTTATAGGTAGGAAAAGCAAACTGAACAGTCTGGGATGTTTCCTTGCAAGACTGCAGAGTGAGGCCATGTGTGCAGGGCACAGGAGCCCAGGCTGACCCATAAACAAGCTATTAAGGTACTAAGTCTTCCATGCCTGGTTATTGCAGAGCTGGAATGATGGACTGATATTAGTGCTATTCCTTGAAGATCAATTTAGCTTTCACAAGCCTCATCATTTCACACAGGACAGGTCAAGTTTTATAAATGCCATTTCTTGGCACGAGTAATTTCCAGCATCCCCTTACCTGCTCAGAGCCCAGCTTAACATTCTGGTAATTCTGTTATCCTGAATTTAAACAAGGATGCTTCCAGAGCCATCTGCAGAATTGGGCTCAAGAAACTAGTGCTGTTAGGTTTTTGTTGCAATTAGAAGTACTGGGGATTAAGTGCTTTATTTTTTTAAAGAGAAATCCAGAGGTGAAAAAAGAAAAAAACCCCACAATCCAAATATAAAGGTCTACTTCCAAGTCTTCTATCTCTGACCTGTAAAACAATGTGGTCATTATAAGAATTTTTTATGGGAGCACAGGGCATCTTCTTGTCAAGTGATACCTGCATGCACTGCTGTATAAAACAGAAGACATTTCTCCTTTCCCCAGTAGGTGAGGGGATCTAGATGCGAATTTAAGGACTTCTGGTAAGTGCTTATCTGTCTCAGGATTCACCTGCAGCCTGATGGTGAGTACAGCTGCAGTGCTGCCTCTTTTTTCTTCCATTTTCCTCTGTGTATGTGCACATATAGCTTTGCTTTCATTAAATACAGATTTCCTTGATATTTATGCAGGATACATGTGTTTCTCTATCAGATCACTTGCAATGGAATATGCCAAACTTCCCAAAGCAAATACAAGCTGCCTGCTACAGATCCACTAGAACGTAATACAGAAGCCAAATCTCATCTCAGTCCTTTCCTTGGGAACGATTAATGCTCACTCATTTGAATCCAACTTTCCAGAGCTCATGTTACAAGGTTTCTACCCAATTATGCTTAAAACACAGTGGTATATGGCGTTTCTATAAAAGGAACATACTAATGTGTTTTGTCACCCAACACATGGTAAAAGTGTTTCAGCTCCCAGGAGAAATGGTCTGCATGTGTGGGAGTTCCAGCCACACAAGTCCAACTGCATATATTTGCTGCAGCATGCTTCACTTTTCTGAAAGTGAAATGAAGAACCATCTCTAATAGTATATTTTTTTTCTGCTCTAAAGGAAAAAAAAAAAAAAAGACCAAGTCCTAGTAGAGGATTAAGGAAATATTATTAACCTCATGCGTGCACTTACTAAAGAGAGAGAAAGTAAAAATTGAGTTAAAGGAATGAATTGGTCTGCTTATGTTTTGATATTGCTTACAGGGTAACACAAGGGAAGATGTGTGTAGTTTTGCCATGGAATTTGATGGAGGTGGGTGTCTGAGGTAAAGCCAATGCAACCAGATTATTCTGTATGATAATCTGGCACTGTGAAGCATCACTGTGGGACTATGATGAAAGAAGCGACTGGTCCAGGGGGAGCAGCTGTAGGGGGAGGATTAGTTACTGCTGTGCTCTGTGCCAGCCTGCTCGCCCATTTTTCAGCTCCTCAGCTTTGTCTTGCGCTATGCAGTTCCTAAAACGGAGCCCCAGACAGCAGTTAGGCAGCACAGAAAAAATGCACATCTATAATAAGCAAAGAATTGCAATAAAATCCCCCAATAAGTTTCCCAGCTCTTTCCAAATGCTGTTGGACTTTCCCTTACCAATATTTCTTGTTTAAAAGAGTCGTGTTCTGCAGTGTCCCCACATTAGTGCTGAAGAGATGCAGCTTTTTCTGCCTGTCAGAGACTGCTTGCTGCTACTCACCGTGATCTGCTAAAGGCCTGCCTAACCTTATGTTGCCCTGTAAAACTCAAAATTATCAGGAGACTGTTCAAAATAGACTGTGCAGTGCTTATAGATCTGGGACAGAACTATTTTATGACTGTGCTGGTGTGGGTGTAGGTCCATGGTCCCTGGCCTTCTCCCTAATTACTTTTTAACTATATGGAGGTTTTGTCTTTGAATAGATGAGTTCAGTGCAACAAAGCAGAGGGAATTGGGAAATCAAACCAAAAAGAAAGAGAAAGGCTTTAGGAAAGAACATTTGTTTGGCATGGAGAAATGGGGGAAGAAGGAGGCAGTGATGAACTGTGACGTAGGTGATATTCCCAGGCCATTGTCAGGATTGGTAATGCTGCCAAGGAGGTCATTAATTGGTTGAACAGATTTTTGCAGAGAAGGAAAATGGGATGGCTGATCCATACAGGATATATGAGCCTGTGTTTTTAGAAAGGTTAGTTGAGAGCCCTTCAAACTGCCTGCACTACGCCAAACACCACAGCTGCATTCCCAGATGTGTTCAGGGGTAAGGGGCAGGTTTGCATCCATCCACATCCTTCTTGGCCTCATGGAGGATGCCTCTGTGTTTATTGTGCAGAGGAGTAATTTTGTACTTAGAGCAGGTCCCTGGTATGTTGAGAGACTCGAGGCATTGACTCCTGACTTCTTGATAATTCAGATGCAGCTGGAGTTTGCTAAGCAGCGTGGGTGGGTTTTTGGGGCTTCACCACGTGTAAAGCCTGCTCCTGGATCCCTGTGCCCTTTTCTTGCCCTAGCAGAGCTGCCTAGAGCTGCTCTGAAATGAGGACTTTGCTCTTCATGGAGAGCAGAGACAGCCAGTAGTTTTTTCAAAACAAAATTATCTTTCTAAAGGCAAATTGACATTTCTTAGTCAATTGTCTGAGTGCATTGCTTGGGTAGGGGTTCCGGCCTACAGCATCCTTCTTGGGCAGGGAACAACACATCTGCTCAAACTCACTTTGTCAAACCTGGAAAACATTTATCAATATCTCTCTCACTCACATTTATCCACAACACCTCTGCCTCATCTGCTGCTGACCTCACATGACCCCTCTGGCCAAACCCAGCTCCTTGTTGGAAAGCAGTGCTCAGAGAGGATGTCATTTCCACATTCTCTTCAAAGAAGCTGCTCATTCTTCTCTGCTCAGTTCCAGAGGGCTCATTTACCTTCAGTTCAGATGAAAGAACTGGAGGTAAATGTCTTTTTTTTTTTTTTTTTTTTTTTTTTTTTTTTTTTTTTTTTTTTTTTTTCCCTTAGGACTTCTTGCCTTTCCATTTCAGGTTTAACTCATTCCCCTTATGGACAAAATGCAGTCTGTTGAATCACACAACTTGAAAATTAAAGTATTTGGAAATATTCTGACATTCACTACACTGAAAAATTTTGAGCTTTAATACAACTTTAGTGACTAATTGTTTTGATTCTGCACTTCAATTTGTAGCAAATATTCCCATCAGGCTCATGCCATACCCCTGTTCTTCAAATCCAGCACCTTTCCCAAGTTTTTCCATCTGCTGCTTCATTTTTGCATCCCTCCCAGTCTGCCTGCAACAATCACTTCAATTTCTAGTCCTTTCCCCATGATGGCCCTTTTAATCAGTGCTTCCTTAGTCTTTTGCACAGCTTCTTGCATGTCTCCCTGTTCCTGCAATGCTTTTCAAAACACCTCTTGGTGCCTTTCCTGAGTATGAGTCCCTGTTCCTGCCATATTGCCCTCCAGATGGCCACACCAATACTGCGAGTCACAAGGGCTTGGCAGTGAGTGTAATCCACTGGGAGCTGTGGCTCTGATGTTAAGGTTTAGTTTTGTTTTCCATCAGAAAGAAAAACGATCAGGTGAAAACAGTGGTTTTGCACTACATTTTTTTGGTGATATTAGAGAGTTTAGAAGGGCTAAAGTAAGGGTGCAGAATTTCAGCTTTGAGACAGACAAAGTAATTTTTTCAGAGCATTGCATATATAATTTTCATTCATCGATGGCTTAAACTAGTTTTGGTTTTAGTGTGTTCAAAATAAAACAAAGTTTGAAATATCCACACTTCCTTGCATAATGAAACTTCTTTCATATTCTGAATACTCCTGCTTCCTACCTCTTTTAGAAGCACCCATTTTAGGTTGTAGTATTCTGAGATGTACTTCTACATAACTTTTTGTGGTGACATTCCTCTCATCCAGTCATGGTGCTACCACCCAATTTATTGTTCCACAGCTGGAGTGGCACAACTCATGTCTTCAAAAGTTAATTTTGTGTAAAATAACTAGAAATTGAATTCAAATTTTTCCCATTTTATCCCAGAGAAACCATTTTTGTAAATCTTAAGCCTCCACCCAACTCCCTCAGTTTTCATACACCACAAAATCAGGCCCTCCTCCTCCACCAAAAGGTAAGAGTTTTCCTTCAAGGACTCCATCAAACTAAAGGACAAAACTGAATTAAAAAAAATCCAACCCAAACACTTTCAAATTCCCTATAATTTCAAAACTTCTCTTGATATTTTCCAAACTTCTTGAAATAGGAGAGGAAAAAAGGTAGCAGAAAACAATCTAATACAATATCTTTTCTGTGTGGGTAGCTAAGGGACTTTAAATCGCATCAGGGTTTGATTTATGATAGTAAAGGTGATGAGTCTAAGCAAATTATCTGGATAGGGAATCATTAGGGGACATTGAGAGCTACCAATGGGATCTTCTCTTACCTGTGTTTTCCGATAACATTTCAGAAATGCTCAAGAGACTCCAGCAGCCCAAGTGTTGCATATATTAAAGAATCCAACAGGCTCTGGTGAAATTATTATTTATTGTTTTTATTACACTGTTGCCTAAATGTCAGATTATTCACAGCTGTTGCAGAAAAAGAGGCACAATCTTTTCATGGCATCTTTCCTACATTACAGGAATTTATAGCAGATATTTTCAGCCTGGGTTGTTGCTGAGGTGAAATTCCTACCCCTTAGATAGCTGGTGCTATTCCAAGTTGCATTCCATCATGTTGTGTGTTGTGTCACTTTATGTCCTACTGTGACACATGATATTAATAAGAACTTCCTTCCACATTCCCTCTCTCAGCTGGTGATGCTATTCCCCTGGAGAGAATGGACTGCGGATACAACTGTGTGGTTTAATACATCCAGGCACCTGGTGGCCCCTGGGGGGTTTGATGAGCAACCCTGACGAAAACTCGATGGATGCTGCTGTCACTTTGGCTCCTTGCAGCACTACGGTCTGCTCCAGGGCAGAGAGGAGGGATTCCAGCTTTAAGTCATGGGGATTGCACTTTCCCTTTATTCCCCAACTTCATCCTTCATCACCTATCATGCAGCTCTCAGAGGAAAAGGAATAAAAGGAGATTATACACTTTGGAGAAGAAGCAAGTATATTTAGTTGCTGCTGATCTTGTAACTTTTGTTACTTTGTATGTGCCCAGCCATCCATTCTTGCCAATTACCAATGCGGTGCTTTGACAATAGCGGAATGAGATTCACAGCTACGCAGTCACAGCTTGAGACTTTGCAAATGAACATTCATAGCATGCTTCTCAGCTTCCTTTTTATAGAAAAACTGGCACTTGCAATTATATACTTTTTAACAAATACTCCTTCTGCAACTCTAGTTTCCAACTTTGCTTTGTGATCCTAAGGGAGCATTCTTGCACTGCTAAACTTCCCAAAAATAAAATGAGAAAGAGGCAAATTATGTCCTCTCATAAGCAGAAGTAGCTAACTGAGGCAATTAAATGAAGATATCAGTCATCTGATTCACTCTGAAAAATTTTGTTGATATAAAAGACATCACCAACAGCATATAATCCAAGAGAAAAGATTTTCAAGCTAAAAGTTTTTATTTCTTGGGGAAAGAAAAGAAGGTATGGCACATTAAAACACCAAAAACCTCAAGGCAAGGAGAAACAGTTCATCGTCCTTAAATCTACAATGGTGCCTGCTAAAAAGGAGGTGATAAGAGACGGTACTAATGGTCAGCAGACTTAGACCAGGTAGACTTAGAGTGCTGCAGGTCACAAGAGGCTAAGGGCAGTGATTCTCCCAGGGCCCTTAAAGTGAATGTCTCATTTATGTCTCATGTCAATCTCAGAGTAGCCCAGTGCATATTTATTTCAAGTTCTAGCTGAGTGCAAAACGAGTTTTAACTGAGAGCTACTTGCTAAATCAGCAGTGGAAAAAAACTGGAACCCCTTAACAGGAGATGCCTGAGGAATTATTTTGTTTTGTTTTGTTTCTGGGTTTGATTAGAACAGAGATGAATAAAACCTTCTTCCCTCATTTCAGGCAACTGCTGTCATGGCTGTGCGGCTGCTAGGCAGGGTGATCCCTGCTCTGTACTTTTTGGTTGATTTTTTTCCCCTTTCTTTCCTGTTCCCACAGACTTCAGGTTTCTTTCCCTATATACTTCCAGCATCAGGCTGGGTCCTAGTACTGTGCCCCAGCTTCAGTTGTCTGTGGGGGCTGGTCCCATCTCCTTCCCAGGAGAAGCAAATGGATTTGTCAGTGATAGACAGATTTCCTAGCTAAACTGAAGCAATCATTATCAAACCTCCATTTAAGAAAATGGGGTTGTGAAGTAAGAAAAAGTCTTCACCTAGATCCTCATTACTTTAAACTGTTCACTCTGGGAAAGGAGGAAAAACTGCCTACTTCAAACCCTTCAACAAGGTCTTCCTTCTTGCTCCTCATCAGGCACTTTTTCTGTGAATATGCCACAGACATTCTCTTTACAAAAGTAGCTTTGTTTAACCAGATTTTACCCAAACAAAGCACTTTAGTTTCCTAGGTGAGACTGGCTGTCCACTACAAATGCAGTGGGGTCCTCAGGAGATTGTCAGAGAAAGAATTTTCCATAGTATACTTAGGAAGTCTTGTTTTCCAGCAGCCTGCTGTTACATTTAGCCATTGTAGTCATACAATGTCAGCAGTTGAACTGTATTGTTTTCATAAATGATTAAAGAGTTATTTCCATAATGTAAAACCACTTCCTTGTGTCATGAACATCACCAAAAACACCGTGGTAACATCTGATACGGACATACCTATCAGAACTGCAGACTTTATTCATAGAAATAAATAGAGTTTGCTCAATTTGGGATTGTAAAATATATAGTGGTGAGTCACAGTTTGTGAAAGGAGTTGGGAGTACAGGGCAAATAATGAAGAGCTCAACTCTGAGTTTATCTATGCTTGCTTATGAAGAAATAACTATCATTAGAATTCCATAGATGTGCCAAATTGAAGAATTCTAGGCATAACTAGTTCTCTAAGAAGGAAACATATTAATAATCGGTCTGTTTGAAAACTGAATTAAAATGCTTTTTTCTAATTTTAAGGCATATTCTGCAGTCCTAATTCACACAAAACTGCTACATCATTGTGACTCCCGTGATAATAGACAAGAAATCATAAGTCCTTATTTTATTGGACTGTTACAAATCTGAATAATTAAACAATTTGACTGTGAGGTCGGTGTGGATAAGTTCTAATTGTGTGGTTATACATTCTTATTAAGAATCTCACATTCAGGTTTTAAAATAGAATGTTTCCTTACTTTTATATTTTAAATTTGTTTTGGAGTCTATTGTTCAAAAAATTTTATATTAATTCCATGCCCCCCTCCTTTTTCAGTCACTGAGACTAACAATATGAAAACAATGTAAGTTTTTTACTTTTTATCTCTTTTTTTTTTGTTTTAAAATGTTTAGTCTTTCCAACTATGGAGTGCAACTTTTTGAAAGTTAGATAATTGACTAGGTTTTTAAAATTTATTTATCCTTTTTTTACTCTGTTTTTTCAGTCTTTCTGAACTCTCTGATGATTCAGAAGATGGAAAAAAATCAGTTCTGTTCACTCAAATGATTATAGCTACAAAAGAAGAAAATAGAATGAAAAGTCATGAGAATCTTGAAATCTACTGAAACCAGAAGGCTTATTTAATTTTATATAAGATACCCTGTTTAAAAAAAAAAAAAAAAAAAAAAAAAAAAAGGAAAAAAACCCTGCTGAAATAGCATTTCTTAGCCAAATCTTGTTCTTGACACGATCTCAATTTTTTACAGGAAAAACTTCCAGATGACAGTTTTCAATCTCAACAGTTGCTAGTTGTAGGAATGACAGAACAGTTGGAGCAATGAAGCTTTAAGCTATTGTTCTTTTCCTTGGAGTAGCCTTGAAAGAATGCATTCACAGACTTATCAAGGATGAACAGTTTTTTAACAGATGATTAAAATTTAATTTCTTTTCCATTGACATCAATCACCAAGATAAATATCTCGATTCTCAACTGCAAATATGGAGGGTAAGTAGAAAATACTTCTAAACAGTATAAATGGTTGCAAAAATTCTGTGTTGTGTATTATTGGCATATATTTTTGCTCGGTTTGCTTAACTAAAAATCTGTGTGATACAGTAGTGTAATGTACAAGAAATGGACAGTCAAACTTCATACCAGTATTTTGACCACATCAGGGAGCTGAGAGGAGCATGCTCTGTTTAAGAATCATGGATTGTCACACACACACACACACACACACACACACACACGCACACACACGTATATATATCTATGCATATATAGATATATCAGTAGCTGCAAACTGCATTTTCTCAGGCAGCATTACATCATCTAACAAGAAAGTTGAAATCAGCCTTTGCTGGCAAAGTGATAATAGCCATGACAGTCAGATTGGATTCAATAATTAAACTGAAATAATGGTATTTAAACAGGAATACACCATCAATTTGGCAACTGATAAAATAGGATCCGTTTGCTAGTGTTGGTGAAAGGTTTTCATCTTGAAAAACTAACCTTGAGATGAAAGCCGACTAAGATATAGACTTATGAGGACAGACTTTGGCTCAGCATGTAGCAGCTAAATTCAGCACAATTTACAATCCCACAGTCATGATTAAGTTTCCAATTCAAAGCATGGGAATTCAAAAGTTTCTGTTTTGGTAGTCTTTTATATCTTCAGGAACCCAAAGGATGTAAATCACACATGCTGTGTATTTCTTTGATAAGCCAAGATGCCCTGCCTTCAAAAAGTAGCAGAGCAGTGATGCAGCTTCTGCCAGTGTACTAGGCCTGCACTGAAATCAGTGGGCTGTGACTGAACCTGGACTAAATTTTTCATGTTTTTAATTCTTGCTCTCTTGTGTACTGTATTGTCTCTTCTTTCAGCTTGTCAGCACAGTCTGTCTGTGTGTGTGGGTAGCTGCCACCATGTGATCTGCACTTTCCTTCTCCTATGTGTTTGTAGCCTTAGGGACGATTAAAATGATACCTGATATCTTGCAGGCCTCTGGGTGTGCAGGTGTATGTACAAATTTATATACATATATCTATCTGTGTTTGTGTGCATGTTCATAAAATACCATGTGTATTTATGTCAATGCCCAGTTAGACAACATAAATTGTGGTTAAGTTCTATTCCTCTGTGAAGCTCTTGTCTCAAAAGAGAACTTACATCACAAGACCTAGGTGCTTAAAAATGTGGAAGTCCCAGACGGAAGTAATCTGGGTTTAAAATCACCCCAATTGCTGAAAAATCAATGGTATGTCAGCAGGCTTGTAAAAGTCCTGCCACACAATGATTGGTACCTCTAGATCTAGTTCAAAAGTACTGTGATCCTACTCTGTTTGCCATATGTCAAATCTCACATCATTCTGTGGTCACACCAATGTTGACTCGAGAGAGGAGCCTTGTAGGTGGCTGGGAAGCCTTCACTGCTGAGCAGCTCAGGCACACACCAGGCCTTGAGGGAGACAGACAAAGTGTGCAAACAAATTGTTATAACTGAATTGCAATGAGAAAGACCTAGCCCACTTCTGGGACCTGGGATGGCTATGCTTTTGCACAGTATATAAATGAGGGGAAGAAGAGAGATAAGTGTGATAACTGTCTCCTTCTGTTTGGTTTCTTCTAAGGAAAAATTATGTGGAAGATCTTGTCCCCTCAGTTCAGTTGTCAAAGCACTGCTTGAGTACTGAATTTTTATCATTTGGATTTCCTATGGCTGTTAAAATAATGCTGAAATACCAGTATGAAAGCCCTAAGAAATTCATCAAACATCTGTATTTAAAATAAGCAGACTGTTTCCCCTCTGTTTGGATTCTCTCTTTGGATAATGGTTTCCACATACTGAAGTCTGAGTATCATCAACTGTCTCTTTTGCTGTAAATTCTTTTTAGGATAAGGAACAGTATTTAAAAGTATTTCTGTAACTAAAGGCAGAGATTTTCCATTAGTAAAAGTTTTAGAAGTGCAAAGCTAGTTACCTTGACATCTAAGCCAAAGTTTAATTAAGCTCTTACATCACTTTAAATTGTTTCAAATGTAGAAATCTGATGTTTGACTTGCAGCCCAAGTTATTTACTTTTCCAGATCATACTGTAAATGTTCTGGTCTGGAAAAAAACTGAAAATAAAGTCTGGTGCATGTACAGAGAGAGGACTGAACCCATTGGGATCAATGGCAGGGAGACACTAAAGTGGTCGGAGACATTTAGCAGTCTTCAAAGGCATTTATCCTTAATTTTGGAGGATACAAGTATCTAGAATTGCTCCTAAGCTGCTTAGACTTGATTGTGCTGACACTGAAACCTCTAAAAAATTTAAGGCAACTTAGGGAGACACTGAGATTTAGCTGACATGAGCTGCTCTCAAAGAAGTCTGCCTCTGTCCTCCAGAGGGAACTGAGGAAGAATCACTTCCCTTGGCTGAAGCTGGTCTTGTAAATACTTCTCTGAGAATCTTAAAGCATTTTAGTTCTTGTGTAATTTGATTCCTTATCCAAAACCCTGTGTGGGTTGGTTCTGGAGACCAATACAACTGGTACTGTGAAAGCAAAGCTGCTTCAGAACCAGTGCCTGGACAGGGTCTTACTTTCATAGACACAGTATATTTTATTATTGTGTGAGCAAGAAAAGAGTGCAGCTAAAGCATCACAGCTAGCCATTAAAAATGAAGCACTCTACAGAAGCATTAGGGTGCTTAAAAAATTAACTCCAGGCTCATGTATGCAAAACTTAATTACGTAGGCTTCAAATCTCATCAGAGTCATTGTTTAACTGCTCTCCTCAGAAACCAGGCGAACTCTTGAAACCTTACATATTTATCATTTATTTTAAATACATTTCAAAAGCAGAAAATGTCTAAACTTGAAAGATAATTCAGCTTCTTTGTCCTGAGCTAACTTTGTTATGAGGATTTTGTTGTATTGCCATTTAGACAGATTCTATACAAATACAAATATGAATGAAATAAGACCCTTGAGCCCACAATTAAAATCAGCATAAGCTGGCATTGCTTTATTAAAGCTCACGGGGGCAGATTTGCCTTAGTAGAAGAGTTTGCTCTTGTCTAGTTTTGAAAATGTGATTCAACATGGCTGACATCCTAGTCAGAAAACAGGACTTTTCATAAACCAGAAAACCTTCAAGAAAAAATAAACAGTCATCCAGTTCAGGATCTGTGCTAATTTTTGGGGATTTTTTTATTCACCAAAACCCAGAGATATTCCTGGGCACTGGATACTCAATGCAGTACAAAGAAAATGTTTTGAGGTGTTCTAAACATTTTTGGCATGCTGTCATTCAGTGTCCACACAGATACTTAAGAAGCATAGCTGTTGTAAGGCACAAATAATGAGCTCGATGAATCTTATATGTAAATCACTATATTTGAGGCTTTGAAATAATCAAAAATGTAATGACAAATATTTTATTATTTTATTTTATTTTATTTTGTTTAGTTGTGTTTATTTTATTTTTATGGTTGAAAAGGAGGAGTAATGCTACATCTTCCACTATCAGAAGACTCAACTCATTCCTAATAGTGTTTTGAAAGATAAGAACAGGTTTTTTTACTTTATCTCCAGCCCTGCCCATGCTTAAATAACATTAGTGTTTGATGGTAGTACTTGCTGTGCAGCAGCATTGTGGTCTGCCAGGTTCTTGGTCCTGCTAGTAATTTCTGTTTCAGTCCCTCTTCCCAGTTGTTCAAGGAAACATATTTATAATGGGAACATTTAAGATCCAGCTGATCTTTTAATGCTCTGCAGCAAATAACAATGATGGGTGTAGAGTCTGGCATGCTTTGTAGCATTGTTGAAGCACTGCATAAGGGATTTGGCTGCTTGAGTCCCATTAAGGTAAATGGGAACCATACAGCCAGATTGTCAAGTACCACTTTAAAAATACAGGTGATTCTGTCTGAAACAGAGCACAGGATTTTGAAGCTGTTCAGTACTCCTCTTCTTTAACCTGTCTCAAGTTTTATTTTCTGCATTTAACTCATGGAAATTGCTGTAGATAAAGAATCATCCTGAAGGATGGATTCTGGATCATACCCTGCTTGCCACTGCTTTAGTTTTCCCACTATTTACTGTGTGGACGTATCTTCTGCTGAACATGTCATTTGGGGCCCTGCAAACACATAGCTTGGCTCTGTTCTAAACAGTATTCCTTAGATGTCTTGGATTCATTTACACTCCCCTTGAAGAGTAGAGGCAGGTAAATGATTATCAACTGAGGATTTTTTTCTCATTTGCAAGATTCTGAAGCCTTCTGAAATATAAGCCTCTGGTTTCCCTCTGCTTCCCTTGACTACAATGTGTTATGCAAAGTTTTTATTTCAGAATTGCTAACCAAACTTTAGAAAGGCCTTATCCCTTTTGAGGCACAAGGACAAAATCCCTTGGTTATGACATGGGATGATCCTATGTCTAATTTCTCTAATGTGGGAACAAATACAGAAGAAATCCCCAGGGAAAATGGAGAACATGGGTTTTGGTAAGTTAAAATATAGGGTGAATACTTCTTGCAGGTTTTCAGAGCTATGGAGAGATCCCTGTCACATATGCCCTGGGAGGCCTATTGGACAGTCCCCATGTGGAGGGCTTTGGTAGAACCTGGATGTCTGCTGTCACCAGAGAGGGCAGTGGGATCATCAGTGCTCAGCTTTGTGTTAATCCAGTGGAGATGACAGCTTGAAGGGGCCCAAAGTTAAAAGTCTTCAGAGGTGAAGTTGTACATCTCTCTCTCTCCCCATCCATCCATCCATCCATCCATCCATCCATCCATCCATCCATCCATCCATCCATCCATCCATCCATCCATC
>VZUI01045262.1:0-48753 GCA_013401135.1 Cettia cetti | reverse complement strand
GAATAGAATAGAATAGAATAGAATAGAATAGAATAGAATAGAATAGAATAGAATAGAATAGAATAGAATAGAATAGAATCAATACTATAGTACAGTTGGAAGGGACCTACAACAATCATTTAGTCCAGCTGCCAGAACAATTCAGCACCAGCCATGTTAAAGCCTGTTATTAAAGACATTGTCAAAATGCCTTTTAAACACTCAGAGGCTTGGGGCATTGACTATCTTGGGGCATTGACCATGTCTAGGAAGCCTATTTCAATGTTTAAACACCCGTCACTAAAGAAGTACTTTCTAAGCTTTGAATTATTTCCACCTGTTCTATCACTGGGTACTAGGGAGAAAAGATGATCACCTCCCTCTTCACTTCCTTTCCTGTGAAAGGCTCTCCTCTTCCAATTTATTCTTGTGCTTGGCATTACTTCATCCTAAGTGTGGAGTCCAATACTTAAATTTTATCCCATTAACCACAGCTCAGATCTCCAATGTATCTAGATCCCCCTGCAAGGCATCTTATCTCTGAAGTGGCTCAATAACACCTCCCACTTTGCTATCATTGGCAAAATTTCTAATGGTGCACACAGATGGGCTGACAGTGCATAGAGCTGGGCATTAAATCCACTCAGACAGCTTGTGCTGTCTGTCCAGCTCATGGAACCACTGTTCTCTGCCATGCCTTTCCTAACTTTTAAAGCCAGTTTGTACAGGCTTTGCAACCAGCAGGTCGTATATGACATTGCTGAAATGCAGTTGTGGGTCCATAGCCATGAAACTGTGTCTGTGATTTTTTTTCCAGCAAGGGAAATGAGCAGCATAGACTTGTCAAGTAAAGAGTTGTCTCAATTTACTGCTTGGTTCAAAGAAAATATGAAACATTTTAGAGATTCTAATTTCTAAAGCATTTCTCCAATAACTCATGAATTTATATTTATTTATGGATCAGTAACTAGTTTGATTCATTTCTGGTGTTCTTTGCCCAAGCTGTTCTGTTGTACCTGGACAATGATCCAGCCAGACCATTTACTTTAATAAAGTCTAGGATTGTCTTTGGACCCCACACTTGCCAGATGGCAAAAAAATGAACACTTTCCACCACTTTTAGATTTTCGTTTTCCTGAGCTATGGCAGACATTTGAATTTACAAAAATTACTAACTCTCTGATTTACAGTCAGGCCTCCCTATTCTTTTAATAATATTTTTATTCTAAATTTACTTTTCTTTAGTTTATTGTTCTCAGTTTACACATATTCTTATGGCCTGTTTCTTCCCAGAATAACTTAATATTGTTTTGTGTCAGCCTAATGGAAACAAGGCTGGATGAAAACTAATCCAACGGTTGTTGCACAAAAGTCAGGAAGATTTCATAGGCTGCAGAATTCCATTTTTTCTGGGATTATTGAAATGGTATTATAAATTATATTGCACTGTGGAGAATCATATATTTCTTGTAATGTGCTTTTGATTGGCTTTGTATGACTAGATATGGGATTTGGTTTCATGTATTTTGTCGTTGCAGAGTGGAGCAATAAAATGATAAAGTAATCATTCTCTATAATTTCTTTAACAAAATCTGATTTTTCCTTTGAGATCCCCTAGGAAAAATCACTATTCTCTGTCTGTCTTGCTACAGCAAAAAACAAGTCCATAGCACCTTCAGGTCATTATGGTTCATTGTTGCAACACTAGGATTAAATTTTGACCCAAATAGCAATTGTTCAGTCCCTTGTAGAACACAGGAAACAAGAGAGAGCTTTCACAACTAGGTAGGGGCAACATCTGAATTTTGGCCTGCAACTTTGCAGAGATGAGCTTTTCCACAAAGAGTCCAGTGCTTTCATAGGCACTGCTCAGCAGAAAGGGACGATTTTGGCTGTCTAGTCCAAATGTCCATTCAGGCTGTGCCTGTGCTCACCCCAATCACACATTCACACGCCCAGGCACATCCCTGAGATAGCCCTGCAGGGACAGAGACCTGCTGCAGCTGGGGAGGGCTGACATGTGCAAGGCCAAGCAGCAGCCCTGGCCTGTGGCAGCCCCACCCAGCACGCTGCCCACTGAGCACCTCGGGGCTATTGTGGATCAACTGAGAAATGGATGTTGAACAGGCTGCTTGCTTTGGTGGTGCTAGGCTACTCATCCTCATGCTGGTCCCAGGAGAGTCTGCAGGGGTGGGCAGGGTCTGCAGTGGTGGTGCAGAGGGCATCCTTCTCCCTGGTGCAGGGAAAGGGACAGCAGGAAAGAGGAGGCAGCTGGGAGATAAATGTCATGGAAAGGCAGAACTGGGGGGGGGGGGGGAAACTTGCATTAGTTCACCTGATTCACCACTATTACCACAAACTCAGATTAGTTTATTCAGATTGTTGAGCCTAAGGATTTGGTTGTCAATTAAATGTGTGAGAGGGAGAAGTGAAAGATGTGGGGGTGGAGAGATGTGGGGAGCTGGAGGACTGACACTGCAGGGACATCCCTGGGTTATAGGCCAGGGAGGAGGACACAATGGTGTGTGGGTGGGAGGGGTGAATGGAGATGGATAGGGGAGGGCAAGAGGCCTTCCTTAGTCTGGCCAAGGCACCAGAAACAGAGCACCCTCAGGCTGTTTGGGAAAGCCATAGGGCTTGGAGAGCAGCACATGGTTGTTCCCAGTGCTCATGGGACAGCATGAGGACAGTCAGGGCCAGCTGCTACTTACCCAGCTGAGGCTGCAACATGGCTTAGAGGCCACCACTGCCAGAGACCATGTCTGTATGGCACCAGGACATTCTCCAAACACCTGCCCAAGTGGGATAAGGGGATTGTGTTTCAGGACATAAGATGAAAGAGGGAAATTAGCTGTGTTTGGGGGTGCAACTTTGAGGAATATCACACAATCTTGAAAAATGATTCTCAGTAATAGGTGAGTTTGAAGTGTCAGTAAGAAAACCAGTGTTAATCTCCATTATATTTCTGAAATACAGTCTAAATTGATCAAATTCAGATTAGAGTTTCATTCCTGATGGGACCCCCAGTTGTGGAGAAATTGTGGAGTGGGAGAAATTGTGATCTGGTCCCAGAATCGCCTCTTGATTCCAGTGTGAGTCAGGTGTTCCCAGAGAGATACACTTTCTGTATCTTTTCAAAGAGAAGATTTGGGCATGATATGAGATTGAGAGTTAAATATATGCTTTCTTCCTGGCAGAAAGGAGATTTGTTTTGCAGAATGGCCCAAAACCTGACTTTGTCATCAAACCTTCACCCATGAGTGACTGGCATATTCTGTATAGACTGTGCTCACCGCTTATGGCTATCAACAGGACAAAGGAGTATGCAGATAGCTTGATTTTTCCAAGTGCACAGGAGTCACAGAGCTGTCAGCATCTCAGAAAATGGTTTTATTGCTTTCCTTCTTGCAGTTCTGTTCTTTCAAAGAGCCAAAGTGGACGAGATAATCAAAAGTGGCAAAAGGAGGATAAGACAAATGAGTGAAAGCAGGAAATTGCAGAAGACTCCAAGCCATTTTTTTGAGTCTTCTTTAAAACCAAATCTCCTTTAGCTTAATGATTGGCTGCAGGACCCACTTACTTCACCAAGTATGGAGGCCCAGGGGCCTGCCACCAGGACCCTTTTAGATTAGGGTGAGAAAAACCTTCCTCTCATGGGCCTTTGCAGCCACATGTTAATATTTCTTAGGTTTCATTGTTCTATTGGTTTGTTAATTTTATGTCACCCTGTTCAGCCCCTGTTCACCATATATGCACCCATCCTAGAATGTTCTTCCTTCCCTTGGACCCCATTGGGTTATTTTTGCTGCGGTAAATTAATCACCCCTGTGATCCTATTAGTCCCCCCCGGTTCCTAGCCAGCCCTTTGCACCACTTTTTCCTATCCCTATTGGACCCTGACCCTAAAGGGCCACCCCTTTATCTGCTATATATCCCTGGATCCTTGGCCCCATTTTGGCTCTCATCCCTGGAACACGTTCGAGGCTGTACCCACAATGCAGGCGCTGACAATAAACAGCACTGAGATTTCCAAATGTGACCCCATCTCCTTGCCTGTATCGTCAGCTCCTTATCAGCAAGCAGAGTGCACCAAGCCCCAAAGGTGCTGGTTGCTCTCAGGGACACACTGTTGCATGATGCTACATCCAAGCATTCAGGTATAGATGTTTTAATGAGATGACGGAGTGGAAAATATGATGCAGTCAACAGATTGCATAAACCTTCATGTTAAAGGAAAATTTTATGATGATGAGTAGATGAATTATCATTTGCTTGTGAGGGAGATTTAATAGACTTCTGGTTTGCTGTTGGAATAAATGACTCTGCAAAAAACTTGGGTGTATTTGCAGGTCTGTGGTGCTGTAACAACAGTAGCCAGTACCTTACTGGGAGCTGAGTCCAACAATAAAAACACGAGAGACAGCATCATGGCCTTTAGATGGTTTGGTTTTTAGAAGAGCTGACTGGATTTTATCTTGGAAGGAGATGAGAAACATGCAGACACAAACAGCTGAGACTGAGATGGGCACAATAAAATAAGCCATGTTACATTTCTTGAGGGCATCTCAATAAAAACTAAATGAACTTCACTATTAATTGGGAACTATGCTTTTAAGTTCAATTAAACTTAAGCCAGTTCTTTGACAGTTTTAGGACCTCCTAAGTAAAAAGATGATGTTCAAAACATCAAGGCTGACATGAAAGCTTTGTTATCACAAATGCCTATTTTGAGTCTCAGCATAAGCTGTTTCCAAAGTCTTGCCTTCTTAGGCAGGAATAATTTCAACTGTAGTCTGTTCTGTTGCCCATTTGGGTTCTGGTTTTGGATAGAAGAGACATAAGGCCCCAAAGTGGTAGTGTATGGTGAGCACCATCAAGGAATATTGGGGAACGTTATACAGGTGTGTAGAGACATGTTAATATTGTCCTGTTGAGATGATTTTAGCTGAGACATTATTTTGCATGCTAGTTCATGCCCTTGGAGGTCAGTTAATCCAGAATTATAGGGGGTATTGACATTTTTTTCAATGTTCTTTACTGAAATTGATTACCATAATTCAACATCTTGGAGCTTAGGAAATGCACACAAAATGTGTCAGACTTCAGTGAGGTCTGTATTTTGTATTCAGTCCATGGACTCGAAAATTATTCTTCCCCATTGTAAGAGCCTTCACACCACGTTATTGTCTTTCTTTGGTTAACACTCTCTCAGTCTCTCCTATTTTGTTTCATACCACCAGTGGTATCTTTCCTGAAGCCAAGGACTTGACATCAGATCTCTCACACCCCAAGCATGTGCCTTGACAAACAGCCTGTTAGGGAGACTGAGCAGCCTGTTTTCACTGGAAATTCCAGGCAGACATTGCAAAATTCTTCCCAAGAAAGGTGGCATGCAAGCTCTCAGTGAAATGGGTTGCTTTTGACAAATACACACTTTCTAACAAAATGGAAAATTCCATGCTGGTCCTGTATGCTGAGATGCTGATTTAAATGCACTTTTCCTGAATGGACAGTGCAGCAGTGCCTAGGACCTCAAGAAAACGAGAAGAAAAAAAACACCCAACCCAACCTCAAAAATCAAGAGAAAAGTTAAATGTGAACCCATCATTCATAACATGCCAAGAGCATTGTGGTATGCCAGCAAGACAATGAGATAAGTCACACTTCTGTCTAAGCTTCATGCTCACTTCTGATGAACAAAACAACTTACAGTGTGGGTCTTTTCCCATCTTTATTTGTCTAGAGTCCCTTTGCAACTGGTAATCAGATCCTTAGATCCTGCTGCATCAGACAGGATGCAGATCTTTCTCACCTATCTTTTTGTTTTCAAAATTGTCTGAGTTGTCTCCAATTTTCTTTGTTCTGCTTCCCTGCCCCTCTCACCAAAGGCTGCCTGCCCCTCATATTAGGGGACATGCATGCACTGACACCTAGAAACAAAGTTTACATCAAAGGAATATACTGAGAAAGAGTTTCAATGGGCATTCATATCCCTCCTATACTCAGCTCCTCCATACTTGGCTTTCTCCTGTCCATTTTCCTCCTCTCTTGCCTGTCTCCATTGCTCTAATCTGCACATTGTCTTCATAGGCTATGCAAAGCACTACATCAAAGAGCAAATAATCACAAGACTGTTTAAATTGGAAACAAATAAGAATGGACAGTCAGGTAAAGACATCTTATTTGCTTTCCTGCAAATACAAGGAGATACTTAGTAATTTTTAAAGCACTGCAGTGTAAATCTTACCGAAGGGAAATGATCTTATATTATGCAGAAGCACTAATGCACAACCACAGGATTAAAGTCAAGCCAAGGTCAATAGGAATAATGAGGGGAATTCAACATTTGTATAAGTAATAAGACTGTAAAATTATGTTTGATGGGAATCTGTTGTTTTTTTAAAAAGAAATGTTAAACCAGCATGCTTTTAAAAACCATCTGGGAGTGTTACTGAACACAACTCATAAAGAGAGCTGATGAGAAATGGAGGACAGGCTACTACACAGAGGGGAAGAGGGAAGTGATATAAATCTCTTCCAATATCTAAACCTGTGGACAGAATAGTAGAGAGTTCCAGACTCCTGGTCTGCCTGTGCCAAGCAAAAAGCTGGCACGAGCAGTGTGGACATTCAGCACTGTCTCACAGCCATTGGAGAGTGCCTCAGTCCAGTCCAGGTGATGCTTGCTACAGCGGGTTCAGTGGAACAAATCCCTACCACCAGACTGGAGAGCTTGAGATTTGGGATCAGGCAGATGGATTTATCATATCTTACTAAACAGAAATTTCAACAGAAGCCCTGCTGCTTTGCTTTCTGTAGCATCTTGCAGAGCCATTTCACTTGAACTCTGAAACCATCTTAATTCTTGTATTTCATTTGTTCTCCATGTAAACAGATTGGCAAGACTCAGCTGTCTAATGAAGTAGAGTCCTTTCATCTTAAATCTCTGGAAGCTTCTACTGTCTGGAAAAAAGGCTTTTGTTAGAAATTGTTTAATTCTTAATTCATTTTTATCACTACTTTATCTTAAGCAGAAAAAGAAAACATGAAAGAATTTAAAGACTTGTTTTATATAAGTAAATGAGGGATTTTCTTGTAAATCGTGTTCACTAAAACTGAGAGTTTGAGGATTATTTAACAGCAAAATCAAGATAAACAATAGCGCCATTCTGAATTTACCTAGTATCTATTTCTGAATGTTGAGCTGAACATACTAGATCAACATTAGAATTTCAGCTTTTGAACAGAAGAATTAGGGACTGCAAAATTTAGCAATTATTCCAACCAAGCTGAAATGTCACATTAGGAAAGAAATGAAAAGCTTAAAATAAAGCCAGGCTGTATTTATCCATCTGCTTTAAAGCAACTTTTGTGCATGTGTTAGCTAAGTGGACAGTGCCTTCAGAATAACAATCCTTGTGAATACTGGGTGTGTAACAGGAAGGATTTTCTTTTTTTCTTTCCCAATGGAGAAAATAGAAAGATTTTCCCACCCTGATGCTAAAAATACAGAATAATTATCATCTGAGGCAGGTGCACTTCTGACCTAAGCTACATGCACACCATGTATTTTCAGGTCTTCTTTGTTAGAATAAACAGATTTTTTCCTCAAGTACAGACTTTAAAAGCAGATGCAAGTGGCTTTCTTGGGGAAGGGAAAACAGTCCCAGAGAGGCAGAGGAAAATGGAGTCTGTTGTGTTTGACACCTTTTTGCAATGTTGCTTTCCCAGCAGGACAGTGACTGTGAAACATGCCACAGCCCCTCTGGAGATGGTGCCAGGTGACCTAGAGCTTGGTGACATAGGCCCACCCCATGTATGGCCTCTGCTGCTTCTGGCCAAAGTCCAACATAGCACGAAGATACAGTGTGCCATTCACAGAATTACAGAATCACAGGATGGTTGGAGACAGAAAGAACCTCTGGAGGTCAACTGATATAACCCTTCTGTTCAAACAGGGCCACCTAGAGCCAGGCATCCTGAACTGCACCCAGAAATGTTTCATATATTTCCAAGGATGGAGACTCCACAACCTCCCTGGGTGACCTCTTCCACAGTTCAGTCATCCTCACAGTAAAAAAAAAAAAAAAAAAAAAAAAAAAAAAAAAAAAAAAAAAAAAAAAAAAAAAAAAAAAGTTGTTTGTTTGTTTTCATGCTCATAGGGGATAATACCCTTGATGTTCATAAGGGATCTCCTATTTTTCAGTTTGTACCCATCACCCATTGGGACAGCCTGTCTGGTATTTTGCTATTGTGAAATTTTGCAGTAACCTGAAACAATTAATGGAATTTGATTCCTGATTTTTTGACACATTGTAAGTCAATAAACAGCTTTTCCAATTTCTTGAGTGGATGCTAAACCTTCAGAAAATCAGGAGTACATGTAACATCATAAATGAGTACGTGTAACGTCAATGCATATTCAGCCTGCATATTTTTGGTGAAAGAGGGTGAAATTTGCTGCTTTCTTCCTTCTGCTTGGATTGTGGTTTAGTTTGTTAGTGTGTTTCACTTCTACTTTCCTTCTTTCCTTCTCAGGGTGCAGTTGTGGTCTTCACCTCTAAGCAAGCAGGCCACCATCAGCCCCCTCTGGAACAGCTCTTTTATGACCAAGAGGGTATCTAAAACACATAAAATGCTCCTGAGAGCAATGACACAGCATCCTATTCCAAACTACTCCTTTAATTATATTGACTCCTATTTTATCCTTGCTTCTTCACTATTGTCTACTCTTTTTGCAGTCCTAGTCTCCTGCAGTTCCCTCAGACCTCTTTTTCTTCTCAGCTGTTTTGTAATAGAAGATTATTCAGCCATGGAACTGCTGTTTAGCATGGACAATTGGATGAACATTTCAGACTGCTTCTGCATGTCCACGAGGCCAGTAAGGCTTCAGACTGGAAGCACAGGTTTTTTCTTTCTGCATCACTGAGGAGTTCATGGCTGGGAGAAGAGAAGATGGGAGAAGGTTTGGTGTACTTGGACATAGGCACCAGGGCAGAGCTGAAATCCCAGACCCTAATCACAGTTGTGCCAGAACTGAAAGGTGGCTCAGATCCAGGATATAAATCTGGGCTCAAATATCTTCAGTGTGTCAGCTTTTCTGAAACCGTTCATTGTTACATCATTCCTCATCATCTATTCCAGGGCCATAGGAAGAAGGACAAGGTGTCAAACACTCCACAAGTGTAAAGGCCTTTTTTGATTCAGGGAAGTGTGAATGCACATAGGCTACTAAAGCAGAAATATTAGCAGTTATTAAAAAATGAAGGGCCTGTCTTCCAGAAAGGGCTAAATAACTGATTTCCTTCGTGCATGGTCTTTCCAGAATTTTTCATTTGTGTAATGAAAACCAGCTACACTTCTGAGAAAGAAACAGTCTTACACAATGGCAAAAAAAGCCACTTTCACTGTCTGTTGAATGTGAATTTTGTCTGAATAAAAAGTAATGGATAACCCAGGAAAAAAAAAAATACAAAAAAAAAAAGAGCGCCATGTAAGAATGTCTGTATTTCAGCTGTTTTGAAGGTAATCAACACCCCGTTTTTTCTCTCACTTGGTAAGAAAAGCTCCTTTAATACCTTCTGCCAATTCTTTTAAAAGTTTGGCTTTTCTTCTGAAGAAATGCAGGAGTGCAGGCAAAATCCTTCTTACTTTGCAACTTTGGGCCCTATTTGTTTTGGATATGATGGTTAGTGGGTTTGATTCACTAATCTGACCTTATTAAGAGGCTGCACAAGGTATCCCACAAAGAACAGCCTGCAAGGCAGAGAAAATCAGAGATACACCAGGGACAGGGGACCTGTACAAACCAAACATACCATAATGTAACAAAATCGGGGCTTTAAAAAAAATAGGATCTAAGCCAAGGGTAAATGAGTTCCTTTTATTCCTCACAGTCCTCTCAGGCAGAAGATGTAGGCAACTGACAGAAGAGACTTGCTACAATCAGAAACCTAGAGATACCTTCAGTCCCCATTTTCTCTAGTCTTCATTGTAGGCAGTTTTAGGCCAGTATTTTTAATACTTTTTGCACAGAGCAACTAAGTAGTTCTGTCTATGTCCCACAAATTCTGTGTGACAGTGCCTGCTAAAGGAAACCTGTTCTCCATCCATTTAAACTAAGAAAATATATCCACAATATATTTACACTGTGTAAGATAACACTTTTTTATTTTTTTGGTCCCTCTGTCTTCTAAGCAAAGAGATCTAACCATTTGTTGTATAATCATAAACATACACAATTTACACACAATTTAATTATTTCTGAAGGTTTAATTTCCCCCCGCCCCCCCCCAAAAATTTTACAGGTATATACAGCTTTCATGTGAATGGAAACCATTCCACTTACTGCAGTCAAGTGGAGTTGACATCCATGTTATGTCAGCTCATGTCTTCTATGCTTAGAAAATAAAAACAGGATTATGAAAAGAATTGATTTTTTTCTCTTTTGTTTTAATTTAAAGTGTTTTAAGTTAAACATACTACATTTGCTTTTGTTTGACTTGGTGGGGGGAAGACAGAATAAACTTCAATAAACAAGTCTTTTCAGAAGGAAAAGCTTAGTTTAACCCCTTTCTTTGAATTCAAGAGTGCTTTCAAATTTTCCTGTGTGAATGATCTAAACTCTCTGGCTTTTGCAGCTGGGGTTGCCTCAACCCCTCAACCCCTCTGGTGGCAGAGGAAGGGGAAATTTCACATCAGATTAAATCCTTGAACCCCTCTGGTGTCTGCTCACCCGTGGCTGCAGCAGACTCTGTGAGTCAGGTGGATCTGTGGCCGTGGGGAGGAACAGAGCAGAGTGCCAGACAGATGCACTAAGTGACCATCCAAACCTAAACTCCCTCTCTGGCCATGTTCAAACATACCTTGGTGCCAAATCTTTCTGAGCACAAAGCCATTGAAATGTGTTCACTGCAATTGAGAGAGACAATATGAAATACTTTGCTTCTCCATTTGTAGCATATTGATATTAATCAAGCATTTAAAAGGAAACCAAACTGTTGACTCAGGGTGAGCTGGTGAAATGACCCATGGACTTATGCTGAGACTACTTTTTTCCTCTGTTCTTGCCATCAACAAGCAGCAAACAGGCATAAACCTTTCCTTGAGCTTCCTGCTGCTTCCAGAAGCCAGTAAGCTAGGGTAACAGGAGCTCCCAGAGGCTGCTCCTCAGTGCTAACTCCTGATTTGTCCTCTAGCTGGAAATGCATCTCCAAGAATTAGACAGTTCATTAATTATTCTTTCATATTATTTGGGGGCCCCTTTCTACTGCTGGAGCTCTAGCAGCAAGAAGACAAGGCTGATCTGTGGTAGGCTGCAGAGCCTGGCCATTCTCTTATGCTGTCAGTTATTGAAAAAAGTTACAAATTAAGATATACAGCTGTGCAACATCAGTCCGAGCAAGACCAGAATCAGGCATCAGCTGAAATTTCTGTTCACAGAGAAATACACAAGAAAAGAGGAACTGAAACAGGGTACGCAGAAAATTTGCAAAGGTCAGACTGAAACCAGACACATTAGCATAAGCCAGAAAGTTTTTGGATAATCAGGTGTCTGTCTCTGTGGACTCAAAATTCCCCTCTGGCACAACCAGCAAATGTTTGCTTGGGAGGTAGAAGTGAAAAGTCAGTGGATCTGAAATCTGAGTTTCCACAAGAATTTCTCTGGTCGGCGCTCAGCGTTGCCTTCGGGGGATGAGGAGGCTGCGAGGCAGGATGTTGGCTGCTGGGCTGGCTCCCAGTGCCTGCGGTTATCGCTCGGGTAATCCCACATGGTATAGCTGAGCTAAAACTAAACTCTATCCATTTCTTCTCAGCCCATCTTTCCAGAAGCAAGGAGATTTTCTTACTCTGAAAAACACCAAAATAGTGTTTTTTCTTTATAATTCTTTGTCTGAACATTGTAGCTGAAAATATTTCCTTTTGTAGCAATGACTATCTATGTTGGCAATAACTGCACTGGCAGTGGTGCAGACCGGCTTTATTTTATTTGCCTCTGGCAATTTATTTTTCAGTAGCTCTTTCCTTTAAAACATTTGCAAATCCCACAGAAACAAGTAAGCCTTGGACATATGAAAAATTCCAGGCATAAACCTTAAATCATAATTTAAAAAAATATATGGAAAGTAAGTCACACCTTTCATGCCTGACATGGGCCTGAAGATTGCCTTTTACTTTTGAGAATAAGTTGTGCACCCAAAGCCATGATAAATCACACATAAATAAAACTATACTGTAATTCAGATGCCCTCCCACAAAGGGCAGTTCTAAAATGTTCATTTAAATAAGTGTTTTCTCATCCATTTCAGGTTTTACTCAGAGAATGGAGTACTACAGGGTGTTCAGAGACTGGTGGAGAGCAAGGAGAGGAAGACTGTTCATGGCTTGGAATAAAAGCAGAGTTAGATCTCCTACAATTTGAAATTCAACACTGAATTTGTATTCCCTAGGCACAACACAGTGAACCACCTGAATAAAACAAAGTCATGCAGATCAGCTAAAGCCCTGTATGACAAATGAGTCTAACCTCACTCTTCTTACAATATGATTTCATTCATAAGGAAACATAAAACTGTCTGTTTTCATTTCTATTGTTTTCTTCTTCCTGCCTGAATAATGCAACTGTCCTAACTCTTTGTATCAGAACTCAGTATTGAGCCATTAATACCAGTGAGTCAGCATCCTTTCCCACAAGATTCAGTACCTGGGATTTTTCAGGGAAACACTGCCAGCTTGTTATGTCTCAATGGGAATTTTTTTGGAAAACACCTTACACTTGGAACATTAAAAACAGCCGTTGAGCATTATGTAGATGAGGGCCAAGGACCCATTATCTTCCCAAAGGATACTTTACCAAGCAGGTAGTAAACTGCCCAGGAGGTGAGGAAATTATTCCAAGCCTCCCTCCAGCGTTGGCAAGAGGTTCCCTTCAGGCATCACAGGATTGAACATTAACTTATTCTAGAGAGAGTGAAAAATAGTCTCCAGGGCTGGATTTGAAACTCAGTGTTCTCCTACAGAAAAAGAACAGAAATGGCTATTAAAGAACTGTAGGTTTTTTATTCTTATTATTCTAATTATTTTGATTTAATGTATAAATAGCCAGCTCTGGAAATATACATTTATTTCTACAGGAAAACTTTCCGTGGGAAGAGTATCTCCAGGGCATGAGAGCAAACCCAGGAAACTGCTGATTAAATACTTACTGTACTGAATGGGCTTGTATGTATTCTAACCTTAAGCAAGGCTAACCAGGCAAGAGGATTGATGATTTTTTGTGTGTGTGTCACAAGATTTATTGTTGCTTCAGTAAAACTGCAACGTGTCTTATAATACATGCATGGTGGGAGCAATGATGATTCTTCACAGGGCTGTATTTTCCTAGCATAAGGGTTTTCCTTGTCATTGCCCTACATATACTCCAGGCTTTTTGTCTGTCAGAGTCCTTTCACTCTAAATTCTGTGGGTGTTTGAGTTTGTCCTATACCCTTCAGGATTACACTGTGGGATGTTGCAATAACCACCCTCTTATTGTCATGTGAGAGGGAGCAGGGACATTTCTGTGGGAATAGGTGCAATTTCTGCACATCCAAAGCAGTTTGTAAATACAATGTAGCACAGGGCAATAGCACAGTGCTCTGTCATCCTGATCACTGCTGATGGAGCCTTTGCAGTAACAAAATTTTTTGTAGGGTTGGTTATTTAGAGTGCAGTGTCTCTGTGGTTAGTTGCTGCTCCTTGCAGCCTCAGCATGTACCTTGCAGATTTTCTGCATGGTGATGTGAGGATGACAGCATGGCTGAATGGGAGAGGGGTAAAATGCAATGTAAGAACAGAGCCTTTCTCTCTGCCACAGCAGGGGAAGGAATTGCATCAATAAAGTGTGAGCAGCATGAAAGCACAAAGAGCTGTAATATTGTTTGATTAGAATGGTTTTAAGGAAGTGAGGAAGATGGGACATGAACAGTCAGACCTGTGTGTTTCGTCCAATATTATTCCTTTAAAAATTAAATTCTTTGTGCATATAGAAACACTTTACAATCAGTTTAACTGAAGAGAACATGAAATAAACAATACTTAACTAAGAGTTTGAATTGATAGAGCTGTACAAAGGGCTTTTGATACTTCCCTGGTTGTGGCTCCCGGACATCACTTTTTGTCTGAGCACACACATTTTTTCTATGCCTTTTTAATGCAAATGCAGTTCATGCCTGCCCATTTTTCTATGACTGTTTTACATGCACTCAGCCATTGGTGTGGCCCCATTCCAGGATGGAGGCTGGAGGCTGATGTGTCTTACCTTGTCTTCAGGCTGTCAGGGTCCCCTCCCAGCAGTGGTGGGTAGGATCCCCTGAGGCTGGGGAGGGAGAAGTTCACTACTGCAGCCACCTCCCTTTTGTGTGCACTGTTGGACAAGGAGAGGTGGATACCAGCAACTCCAGGTGTGGCAGGAAAGGGAAGCAAATTATCTGCACCCAAAGGAATCTGTTGGATGGGTTGCATTCCAAGGGAGATCTGGGCTGTAAGACCATGTTTCACTCAGACAGTGATGGGGTGGGAAGGGAGGGAACCGATTTCAGCTTACAGACCTTTGCAGAAAATTCCTTGGTGGGACTGAACTCCCTTGTGCTGTGTTTAAATTGTCAATTGTGAGAGAGCCTGGGAGCGTCAGTGGTTGTCACCTCTACAGCTGGGCATTGAGCAGCTTTGATGCTGCCACTGCTTACCTGTGAGCCTCCTCTGTCCACACATCACCCAAATACTGCTATGGGGTCTTTGGCAATAACTGCCAAAGAAATTGCTTCTTTTCTGAGTACTTGGCTTTTGTGAGTGTTTCAAGAGACATCTGGTTTTGAGGCATCAAGTGCAAAATTTTTCTGCATCATTTCTCTGTCTTCTTGAGGTTCCAACATGGCAGTCTTCTCAGACTTCTGAAAACACTTCTCAACAACAGTGACTACCCATTCCTTTAATCCATGTGTTGGGTCCCAACCGACACGGCGTCAAGCCAAGCTCCTTCTCTTTAGCTCCAGGGACGGGAATAGCCCAGTTTCCCAACGACTCCACCAGCCTGCCAGCTACTCTCAGTTTGTTTTGCTGCAATCCAAAAAACACACCCTAGTTTGAGCATTGACACATCTCCCAAGTGTGGACACCCTTCTCGAAAATGTGAGCCTATGTTAGTCTTCACTACCTGCGGCCAGCAGAAAGAGACTTCTGCAAAATTGCTGGCGTTCAAGCACCTTGGTCTTTGATGACTCAGTCTTCTCCCTTCAAAGAATGCCTGATCTACCTCTTACTGACGCTGAATTTCCACTGTATTAAACGGGATTAATCATCCTTTAGGAAGTGTCATTTCACTCATCTAAAGTGCCACAGGCAGAGCTGTAACACAGCCCAAATACCAAACCACTGATACTGTCAATAGACAGAAATTTTGTTTTGTCTGCTGACAAAGTTCTGCATATCCAGAATGATATATATCCTACTTTCCAGAAAAATCTATTTATTTATTGAAGAGAATGAAGATTTTCCTTCTTAGATAAAGAAATAAAGGAGAAAAAGATTCTCCAGAAAGTTCTGTCTTCACCATTATTGAACCACACCCTGTCTTCTTCATATAAGAAATATTGCCAAAGCCACAGTCTTTCATCATGTGGTTCCTTTTAAATAACCTCCTAGGTACTAAAGGTCAGGATGATTTAAAAAAAATGGCCTGGTAGTATGAAAGAACTTTTTTTAAATGCAAAAAGACAAACAGAGGAATCCTACGCAAACTTGCCATAAATACAAGGGATGAAGATGATGATGAGTGGAATAAACTACGTTCACATTGTGTTCATCTGCTTTACTTTAAGTTTTGTTCAGTTCAAAAGTCTAACATAAAAATAGAATTATTCAATTAATTGCAATTCTGCATCCATTCTTATACTCCTTTGCCATAGATTTGTCCTTGAACTCTACTGGGAGTAGTCACACAATGACCACAGCCTTAGCTTTGTCTATTTTTTTTTCTCCTCTCTACTGAGCTTATTGCCAACATTGCTTCTTCATCTAACTAAGGTAAAGGAAGAAAAATGCAAAACTTTTTTTTTTCAGTTATTTTAATCCAATTTCTCCATGTTATTTCATAAAAGAAGTATTTTGAAGGGTGGGCCTTTCCCATATTTGACATTTGAATAGTTTCCGATAGTCTGCAGAAATTACTGGTACTTTTTTCTATAAATATTTGCTTATTTCTGAGCCATGGTTTTGAATGACTCTAAGGCTGAAATTTGGGCACTTTGAAGGTGATTCACGAGCAAACCAGACACCTCTGCCTTGGATGGGCAGTGCTGACCCATATCAGGACAGGCAGGATGGGTGTCTGAGGGTGCTGAAGAGCTTGGTTGAGTTGCAATCCCCAGCACAGCCTGTGGAAGCCCTGAGATAAGTTGTGTTTCTGGTGTAAGGTGTGTGTGAGTGTGTGTAGTTCGGTTTTGGTTTTCTGCACATTCCCAACCATTGCTTTGAAACGTCATTATTCAGTCCTCTACACTTCTTAAAAGCTAATACCTGGCTTCATTTTCTAAAACCTTCAGTCTATAGCAGACTATATTATTGATTGTTACTCTGAGAGCATTCCTGGGCCATGGTCAGGGACCAGGTCAGGGTTTATTGTGCTTGGTGATGTGCGCAGCATAAAAACATATTATTACAGAGCTTAGTGTCTAGCTTCTTCATAAATTTCCCCCACACTCCAAAGCATTTTCTGAAACTCAAACGACTGCCTTGATGGAGGACAAGTGCATATTAAAAAAAAAAAAAATTAAAAAGCACGATTGTAAAATATTTTGAAATCGTAAGGTTGTGCTTTAAACCCATGGTATTTTTTGATAGCTCAGAGCTGTTTCCACACTTCAAGAGCAGCGCTGGGCAGACAACAGCTAAAGAACCTGCCTTAAAGCCACTCTCACGGTGTCCCTCAAATAATCCCAAAATTGCTTTTCCTTTCTTTCAGTGAAGGGGAAGCTGGCAGGACAGGACAATCCCTGCCCCTGGCTGAGGCAGCAGAGGCAGGACACGCCTCTCGCTTCCCTGTTTCTCTACTCCTTTCCACCCCAAGGCAAGGCCAGCCTCACCTCTGGCCAGAGGATGGCAAAATATTTTCCTTCTGAGTCTGGTCAGCAGCCAGGCTGGGAGGAGAGTAGGCACTGTTACCCTGGCAGGTCAGGGCCCTCTGAGAACAAAATCCCTCTTCAAGTCACCCCCAAGGCCCATCTCTGGTTGTTTGTCCCCAGCCCTCACACCTCACATTTTCCTCCCCACAGCAGCATTTCCTCCAAGGCAGGGACACAGGGATCCCTCTCCTACCTGCTGCCCATTGTGCATCTTCTTCCTCCTGCAGCTTTCTTAAAAAACAAGCTACCACCCTCAAACCCACATTTTTTCCAAGCATTCCTCCCACTTTCTGTTTGCCTCATCCTCTCCCTCATTATCCTGGGTCTTGCTTTTGTTTGTCTTGGCTATTTTGGGCTGGAGGCTCTTTGGGGAAGGGAATACAGTTTAAATGTTGCCTGGTCAGGATGTGTTCAAGTCATTCCAGCTGAGTGAAGCTGAACTGATAAGTGAGGCACGAAGTGGCTGAGAAGTGTCTGCTTGAGTATAGGCAACTGATTAACTGAATCAGCTTTAAGAGCTATAATTCATTAAGCATACATAACTTGGAGTTTAGGGGGGAAAATCCTATTTTGAAAGGCACAGGTTACAGTTAAATGCTAGATTTTCCCAGGAAATCCAGTCCAGGCCACACTCTACTGTAGTGAAGCATAGCATATTCACATGGTAGTTATAGCTTAAACTGTAGGCTCTGGCTCCAAGCACCTTCTTCACTATTGTCATTCCTGAAGGAGCACAGACACTGCATTGTTTACAACAAGAGTTACATATAACTACTTGAAAAATGTAAACATAAATGCAAAAATTAAAACCCATGTACTAAGAAGCAATTGTGCTTTTCTTTGGAGGGCTATATCTCCGTGATAAAATTTTAAATTATAGTGTTACTTGATACTATAAATAAACTATCAATTATAAATTTTTCGTATATGTAGAAAGGATTAAGATGATATTGTTTACAAGGTGTGTGTGATCTTCATTTTGTTGCCAGTAAGATCATTATTCTCACTTTAACACCTAGAACACCCCAAACCTCCACACCTGTCAGAATCATGGAAACATCTGGTATCTATTTTGCAATTTTGAGAGTCTGTTGTTATAATCTTTTAATTACATGTAAAATCACTTTCTGTTATAGAAGTATGCAAATTATCCTAAATGAATCAAGACAAAACTAGGAAATTTTTTCATGTTCAGCACCATTTCTCAGCTACACCAATAAATGAGATGCTAATAGCATGTGAAATTTAAAAGGGAGTTTATTCCTTTTGATAAAAAAAAATATGAGAATTCAGTGAAAAATGAATCCCAAGTATTTTAAATCATTATGTCCCACTTGTATTCACTATATGGAGAGCAAGTCTGATGAGCACCTATCATATCAACCAGAAATCTCTTTCTCATTCTTTGCTTAAGATCCTCTCATCTGTAATAGAAGAGTATTTGTCATACAAGGCTAAATGCTTATGGATTTCCTTTCCATACACAATGGAAAAGAGTACGCTGAATATTCAAGCTCTATTCACATGGTTTAAAGAAAAAAACCCAAGAGTACAGTCTTTCTCTGAAGCCACCAAAGCCTCTGGCTCGCATTGTGAATGACCACTGGTCTTTAAAATTGTGAGCTTTTGATAATGACACTCATCCACTCTCTGTTCTGTTTTTATGGGGCTCAGGGATTTGTAAGTGCCTCATTCTGTAGCTGAGGGAAATGGTAAATGACTATTTTTTATGTGACCTCTCTGTGCTCTCTTCCTTTAAAAACAGTGGGTATACGTGAGGCTTTTCAAGCCTGTCAGGCCCATGCATCATCTTTCCTCCATGAAATTACAAGCTGTGGTTAGGGCAAAGGTTGTGAGCTCTCCAAGAACGCCACCAGGCCAAGAATGGTGCTGGGCCAAATTGTGTCTATGGAGTTGTAATCGGTCGTATCACAGCCACCTGGGCCTTTTAGACTGGAACCATTAAGACTTTTTTAGCTTCTTCTACACCTTTACAGTGACCATGAAAATCTAGTGCTGATCAATATTTACTTGGTTCACATACTAATTATTAGATCAGAGAGGGAATAGCAGAGACCCAAAACCAAGATAAAGTGCAAAATCCACATAGTGTCTTTGCAGTTAGTTCCTACTTTAGAGTCAAGACTAAAACACCAGTCAAAAGGTAAACTGAAAAATTTAATTGCTTTATAAAATAAGATTATGAAATTCTATATAAAAATCCATCTTCTTAAATATGGTACATTCACTTCCCCACAGAATATTTAAATATTCAGGTCACTTGAGCTATATTTTCACTGTATTTGAGTTAAAATCATTGGATAAATTAAAACATTCTTACCAAAATATACCACAACTTATACAAATAATACTAAGCAATAATACATTTTTTTAAATACAAAATGTGTAGAAATTAATAACTCTTAGGGCATGCTACAAAATTTTGCCAGAAAAATATATGGAATCATTTTTGTTTAACTAGAAAATATACAGTGTGCTTTCCAATTCTCTTCCTAACATTCAGTCTCATACAATTTCCATTTAATGTAATAAATATGTACAACAAAAATGTTTATTCCTTGAAGAATATAAATAGCAAATACTGGAGTCGAGCCTGGTCTGGCATTCATTTCTCATCTAGCAACTACAGTGGCACGTTTCAACTCTTCAACTGAATGTGCAAAAATGCAGAATCAGGCTCTTAGTGTTACCATTGGGTTAATAGCTTTTACAAAAGTGATTTTTATTAAAGAAAAAACGACAACAACAACAACAACAACAAAAAAAAAAACCACATCAAAAACACCTTCAAAACCACTGCAGGAGACTTAGAACTATTCCAGTCAAGCATTTCTATAAATAGTAAATCAAAATGTGGTGAAATAACGTTCCAGTTCCAATTACTACTGCTGGCAGTAATTAGGGAAAAATAGTCAGGGGAGAAAGAAACGTATCTTGAGTTAGACACATCTTACTTTCACAGATTTAAGTTGGTTCCCTACCATTTCTAAAAAGAGTTTCTGGTATAATCTATACATTGTAAATCTGTGAAGAAACTTAATCACCTTCTTTAGGCTTTGGATGGTTCGTTTTGGAAAGTGGTACATTTTCAAGTGCTTCAGTCCATACATTAAACCTTTAATGGTGTCTTGGTCACCATTCTTTATTCTCCACAGATTGAGAAGCTTCAGAACTTGCTCTGTGGGTTGACATAGTTTCATTGTGCGCTCAACATCTTCTTTTCCCACTTTCTTGCCTGGTAAGCTTGCCATCAGCATGGTGAGATGCTCAAAGGTGAGGTTCAGGTGGCCAACATGCTTTAAGACACTGTTTTCACAAAGGTCGATATCTATAGAAAGCAAAAACAGAAGTACAGCACATTACAACTTAACTGTAGTTTGCAAAAAACCTTCCAAAATTCCAAGGTGAATTTGCTTTCCAAATTTCTTTGCTTCAAATAATTCTCTCATCTTTGCTTTTTTGGGGCCCATCTATCCTGTAAAATGTGTGTATGTGATAGGACTCCTAGTATTTGGTTCCAGCAAATGAAAATTTAGCTCATTCTCTTCAGAAATGCCTAGGCAAGCTTTGTTAAAATAGTGATTTTGAATTTTAAAGTACTCTAGACACTTCACAAACTGACATACACATACATACAAAACAGCAGAGGGGTGAAAAAAACCCATTTCTGCAGCATTTTTCAAATCTATTTTGAGTGGACAAAATGTCATTCGAATGTGGTGGTTGTTGATGGTGGCTTACATGAAAAGGGTTGGCCTGACTGTTGTAAAAACCCTTGATATTAATACTGCAGTACTATCTCTAAATCATTTCTTGGTAGATTCAGCACAAACAAAGCAATGAATCAACAGGACAAAGAGGTACCAGAAGGGAAAAAGAAGGGAAAGCCTGTCTATGTATTCCTCACTCTCATGTGCCCCCACCCTGTGGATAAATGTCCCAGTCCAAAATATCAACCTCTACTTCATAGAAGACAAACTGCACTCTCAGCTGCAGGGAACCAGCTCCTTCTAACCTTGGTTGCTCAGATATTACAGTGGGAAACACTTTCCTCACTTGATCACAATTCTTTGTGTGTTGTGCAATCTCAAAAGGGGACCTTGGTCATGGCACAACACACTCTCCAAAGTGGGCTACAAGTCTGGGAAGAAATTAGTCCTTGACTGATCTGGAGAAGTGGAATTCTGTTCCTGCTTCCCCTTGACTTCTCTATGCTTACTGCATCAATGCATCTCAGTGAAGGCCTGCAGGCCCTTCTCCAAGCACAACACATCCCCAGGGGGTATTTGATCCAAGAAATTTTTAAAATGCCATTCAGAAGGTTGTTTATAATACACATGTTATCACAATAAAATACCTTGGATAATCTTTTTGACCATGTCCTGTTCTTTGTTTTGCTGCTTCCATAGTTTCAAAAGCTGGAAGGTCTGCTCTTGAGGGCTGTGCCTTTGTTTAATCCTTTCGATGCCTTCTGTGCTAACCTTTGTCCCAGGCAAGCTGTCTGCTAGTATGTTCAGCCAGTTAGGTGTGAGATGAGTAGGAACAGCAAACCTGAACATAGCCTCCTCACACAGGGTTACATCTGAATTGAGAAAGAGAAGATGTCAATTGTTCTGATCTCTTACCTTGCCTGTCTCAGAAAAAAAAACAACCCAAAACAACCAAGCAGCAAGACTGGTAAGAAAAAGTGTTTAAAAAACAGACTAAAAAGTTGTCTTTATAGTGTTGTTTCTCTTTTGATTCAGTTATTTTTGGTCTGAGCTACAATAATTAAAATTCCACTATGGCCATCATCTCAGCAGGCAAAGAGCTAACAAGCTAGGTATTTTTACCTTGGATTTTGGTAAATTAACTTTAACGATAACTAAAGGTATGTTTTCACAGAACTCTTCCTTAATATGATACACACCTATTGCACATTTTTGAGGTGTCATATCTGTATTTTCCTGACAGATGTTGTCACGAACCTCATTTCCTTTCACAGCTATTTTGAAACCCAGGGCACTACAGTTTGTGTGCTTAAGACAGGCTGCTTTAGATGAGGTTTCATTTGAGAAAAATCCTTCTGGACACCTCTCACATACAGTGTCACTCTCAGGGGTACCTGTGGAAACAGGAAAACAATGCACCCAATTACATATAACCTCAACTGTGGGAAAAAAAAATAAATAGACAAAGCAAGGAAAACATTCCTCTCTAAACTGTCATGCATCTATCTGTTCTTTGTGTTTGTGATCTACTGCATTAGGAGAAGGATGTTCCTCCTGATGTAAAACAGTAAACAGTACTCTTAAATACACTTGTTACCAAGTTTAAAATTAGTGATTACTGATTAAATCAGTAATTTAGCAAAGCCTCAATTACTTGAGTTTATTCAGACATTACAGTATGTCTGATCTTCATCCTTCAACTATACAAATATTCTGTAAAGTAATTAAGTGGCCAGAAAATGTGTTCTGAACTTCAGTCTGCAATAATTGCCCAGAATCTTACTTGAATGGGTAACTTCAGTTCTACATAAAAATACAATCCAACTAAACATCAACTAAAGACAATTTTGAAATTCTTTTCGGGGCTTAAATAAAGTGTCAATAAAAGCAAAGAGTGTCCAATAGTAAAAAGAAATTAAAAAATTAATAGACATACATGTTTTGCTTGGTGATTTATAATGCATAATTTTACTTCAGAACTAAATATATGATAAAGCAACAGAATGACAACATGTGGTTCTAGCACATTTACAAAGAGTAAGAAAGTGAATCCATGGATCTGAAACTCTGCAGTCTAACGACCAGTGGCAGGAAAATAACAGCACCAATGACTGCTGTATATTCACTCTTATTCATCCAATATTTAACAAGTTCCTGAAGTCTGGTATCTAATACTGTATTACTGAACATGAATTTAAACACATGCTTAAAGCTTATTTGAAAAAATTGAAAACTATATTTGAATAAGAAAATACCTCCATCTAGTGTATTTTTAAAGTATTTTCATGTGGATGTTTATTTTAACGTTAGTTTTTTAGTAATCTTTTATTTACTTAGGGAATCCTTAGAGAAAGAGTATGCATGTCAAGTTTTCCATCAGCTATGAAATCAAGAATATGCTTGCATACAACCTGACCGAGCACTTCATCAGACAACGAAGGAGTCTGTAGTTACCAGAGACCCTGTATGTGCCAACCCCTTCTCAAATCCTGTGCTTTCTGCAGCCACACTGCAACGTGCACTGCCTGCAGTTCCGGGCTGGACAAAGCTCTGGCCAGCAGCTGCACAGAGTGAGCAGGAATCAGCTGTCCTGACTCAGTGCATTTTAGCAACAGACAGGCTGCTGTTGTGTTCCGGCAGCAAGGGAGTGGAAGAAAGGAGCGTTCCTGCAAATGGTGCACCCTTCTGCTCAGAGCTTGCTGCACAATCTGTGCAGCACAAGGGAGGAATATACAGGCTAATCCATCAGTGTCCTCAGGACTGTGCATAAAGTCACCCTCCAGCTCTGCCAGCTTCTTCACAGTTTATTTCACCACTCTTGTTCAGGGCACGAATTGCCTCTGTCTGTCTGCCCTTCTGCCACTCCCTTCAGCTCTCCCGGAATCCCCCATTCTTCCCAGGGAAACGGCAGCCGCCACCGGGGAGACAGCGCTGCCTTGCAGCAGAGCTGCTTTCCCAGTACAATGCCGCTGTAAACCCTGCCTCCTACAGGGCCGGCCGTGGCAGAAAGGAACAAACCCTTAATCTGCACTCACAAAAAGGGACTACAAAAGCAAGGTGCAATCCCAGTATAATCATGAGCAATGGGCACTGGGAAACAGATTTCTAATACTTTAAGCCTAAAATGAGGCACTGGACTACACCATTTCCCTGCGTGGGTGTGGAATCGTATTTTTCTACTGTTAGGTTTTATTTCACCTGAATTTGCTTCATTAAGAAGTTCTAGGCTATCATATGGCAAGAAACCATAACAGTGCAGTACGTGCTTTTTAAACTCTTAGCTGTTGTCTCACCTCAAAAACTGACTATGGACACAGGGGGATGCAATTATTTTTACAATGTTTTCATTCCTCTTTTGATGTCTGCTTGGGGTTCGCTGGTTCAATGTGATGGTCTTTTGGAAATCAGCTTTTCCAGATATTACAAAATATTATATTAGAAAATTTTATCTTCTTTAAAAGTTTGCTTCATTCTGAACTGAGGGACTAAAATTTGTCTGCCGTATTTCACCGTGCTCATAGGGATGCGGCAGGCTGGTTGCTCAGACAATTTATACTTTGTTCACCTCCCAAAGTATTTCTGAGGACTTTGTTTCTGGCCTCTTTTGACTTGCTGCTGAGATACAGTGGAACCTCATTAACCCAAGCCCCTGGGTATAATAGTTTAGGTTAATGAAGGTTTACAATATGGAAATGTGGTAGCTGTCAGTGGAAATGCTTTACAGCAGAAGGGCGTCAAGGTAAAGCTTCATCAACCAATTACTCAAGGACTAGTGAGCAGCTACAGCAGCAACATTTCTCCTTAAGTCAAAGTTGCTCTCCAGTGGGAGGTTCATAAACCAGAAAAGGATTCCAGTCAGTCATTCAGCTCAGCTCTAAAATGTACTGGCCAGGCCTAGCATTTCTCACTGCAGGTATGCCATTCCTAGGGAAATCATTCTGTAGTCTGGTTGTCTGTGGGTGCCTGAGACACTTTGATTTTCTGCATTTCCTTCCCCAGTGCTCTTCTCCAGGCAGTTATCAAGCTCTGATACAATGACAGTTTACAATTCTTTCAGGTTGTGTCTAATACTGGGCCTAAATGGGGCCAAGGCATTTGCCAAACAATAAATTATGTATTTTGTTTTAAGGGAAAACCCAATTATTGGTTTAACAATTTATGTTGTCTTAAGTGAAGAATACACTCCACTGAAAAGTGCTGCTTTGGTCTACATCCCCACCAGACCTTCAGCACTATGCCAGCCTGCTTGACAAAGAAATGGTTGTTTGCTTGATAATAGTAACAGTTTCCCTAAGAATTCCACTTAGGATGCTGATAATTAATTATTACAACATATTGCAGTGACGCTAGAGCTGTATTAATGTTGTTATAATTATATACTTGGTGTCAAACATAGTGCTCCTGGTGTTTGTCAAGATACACAGTTGCTTGAAACAGTACATTTCAAAATGAAAAACATTATTATTTATCACACAAATACTACATTCCAGATAATGTTCCTTTAAAAGAGGCAATCCATCATGTTTCTCATTAGAGTGCAATTTGCTACATTTGCTGCTGCCATCAAGTTACATATTACAGCAGGAGCAGGATATTCCTCTGAGAAACCTTCCTTTGGCTACGGTCCAAATGATGCAGACTAGAACAAGTTCAATTGGCTTTACAATTTACTGTCCTGCAATTTCACCTGGACAAGCCCTTTCTAATCTTGTAACTGCCACGAGCCGTGGACGCGCGGCAGAGCTCTGATGACGCCTGTGCATATGGAGGAGCGGGACCCACCTGCCTGGGAAACACCGAACCCGGGCGGACACTCCGTGTGCCTCAAGCAGAACTCGAGCTCCAGGTACCTGCCCGGGACGCACTCGCAGACGCGGTTCTGCGTGCTGGAGCACTCCTGCCTGACGAACTGCAGCTCCTTGCAGACGGCGCTGCAGTACTGGCACTCCTCGTTGCTGTTCCACTCGTCGGCGTAGTACTGAGCCGGGCACGGAGCGCACTGCGTCGGGCTGCTGGCGCTGCAGTGCCGCTTCACGTAGCTCCCGGGAGGACACTGGTCACACAGCAGCTGGCGAGATGTCCCTGCATCGTAATGGAGATACTTGGGGGGAGAGTCATCCTGGATGGTCCACTTGACAGAAATGTCCAAGAGCTAGCAACAGGAAAATAAAACATCACTTCCTTTTAGTTCCGGGGAGCACCATGATCGCAAGGAAACCTGCACTTTAATGAGTTTATGAGTCTACGCACGTCACTATCTTGCAACAAATATTTACGTTAGGAGTTAGAAATGAGATACTGGCCAACTTCCAGACTGTCCCGTGTCTATCATAGAATGGGAAAGTTTTAGGATCTTACCTAGCAAATCTTCCCGACCTAAGTGATTCCTTCCATAGATGTAGATCCTATTCTTCTCCAATTTACACACTTTCAATATCACTGGGCAATGACGTTTTACTGCCTGTCACCAGAGAATTTGTCCAAACGCACAGCAAAGCTGGGGATTATGCACCTTTGTGTTTTTAAGTATTGAGTACTTCAGATGCAAAAGAAATTCTGCCTGAGCATATGAATCTGACCAGTGTACTGCACCATCACCACAGATACTTTTAAAAGTGATTCCTTACACTATTTCTCTTACACTAGTTTGTACCAGAAATTAATGGCTAGAACAATAGAGGTTACTTTCTAATGCCTTCCATTTAATTTTGCACTGATATGCAGAAGCTCTTGGGATGTAGCATGGCAGCTACATCAAAGCCGAAGACACAGCCTGAGACAGAGGTAAAGAACGGCGCAGGTTATGAAGGGCACTTTAAGGACAATTGCATGAGCTGGAAGAGACCAGGCCAATGCTTTCATTTCCTACCTAAAGCCACGGGTTCACAGCTGTTGTGAAAAGCAGGTTCAGTATTGGCACATGCCATGACAGCTACAGTCCTCCTGATTCCTACAACCATCTGCTTTGCTGGTATGATTGGGGACCTAGTGATCTGAGACACCCTGCCCTGCTGCAGAGACAACCCTCATATCACTTCATTTTGGTCTTAAAATTGAAAATTTGGTTCTGTGATTCCACCAGTCTACCACAAAAATAACTCTGAAGAACCACCCTGATCCCCACAGGGTCTGCCAGCAGCTTACTCTCCTCACTGATAACCCAGCTCTGGCCCAGCACTGCATGCATGGCTGCATGTGCCACTTCTCTTTCAAAACTTGTACATTTTATAAAGACAAAGTAAACTAGTTCTGATTTAAGATATTTTTCTGTGAATCCAATAAAATTATAGATCTGACTTGTCTTTGTTGCTATTTCAACTGCTGTCAGCTAATACAGAGTTTCCAATTCAATTTCAAAAATGTATTTCCTCTTTTCCAAATGTCCCCAAAGTATACATTGAATCAATTTCTTTTTTCATTTTTTTTAAAGTCTATTTTCTTGAGATGCTTCATTTAAGGGTCTAACTTCTGCCATATCATGGCACTTAAAAAGCCATAGTTTTATTAATTTTGGAAAACACAATTTAAAACTTAATCTGCATTACCACAATTCACAGTAAACAGCAAGTGATATGAGATGCTTAACTTGAACTCCTATTGCTTAAGCAAATACTCTTAAATGCATTCTCCTGTTGCTATGAATCCACTTTTCATACAGCTATACTTAGGCTGAGAATGAAATGCAGATAGTATGGATATTCCCTACAGCCTCTTGTAGCTACCCTTGACTAAGTCTGATAACTTATCTGATTTCTAGAGGTAGAGATCTCACTTTTCTTGTGGTCTCAATGCACAATACCTTTCATTGTGAGAAATTCCTTATTAGTCTTTGAAGTCTGATGAACAACTCCATTTTCCTTAAATGACTGGATCTGTTTCATGTAATCTATTTAACAAAGAGGGCACAGCACATTTTTTAATAGTGAGTGGCTTTACATAGAGGAAAAATGCCTCCACCCTTGGTAAATCTACAGCTATGACTCTAGTAATAAGGAAGTCCTGGTAATCTCATTAATTGTTGATGTGAACAGTAAAGTGTTCTTCTATGGTTTTAATTCAGTATAGGCAATACAGCATCCCAGAGTCCAAGATTTTCATGGACACAAGCATTCCCTTCACAGAACATATCTGACTACATGGCACAGGCACTACAAAGACAAGCATCAACCCACACTTCATGCAGATGTCTGTGGAAACCCAAGACGATTCCCAAAGAGGTGAAAATCTGACACTGTGAAAATTATTAGGGACAGCAACCAGTCATATAGGCAGTATGTTCTCATGCAGAAACACCAGTATTCCTGCTCTGTCATGCACAGCTCCCCACAAATCCAGAGCTGTCACTGCAGTAGAATCTGCTCCTCTGTGTTGTGCCTCTGACCCTGGTGACACATTTTCACATAATGAACAGGTAGGTGAATCATCTCATAACTGTTAACTCTACTCTGCAACATGTAGGAGCAAGCATAACAAGATTTTTATCTATTTTCCTTACTCAACTATCTACATTGGAAACCACGTATGAGGCAAGTAGTTTTTGCTGCAGGGGATGATTCAGCATTAAAATTAATTAGAATTCAATAATCAGAGTATGAAAGCATAGAGGTTTGTAGGGAAAAATGGAGGCACTTGCTTCCAGAAGAACCTACAGCTGTGGGAAACAAGCCAATAAAAATTGAAAACATTTCAACACAGTTTGAGAGGATTTTAAAAATTGAGCAAAACAATACTTGAGCCGTATGTGTGTGAGATATACAGAATTTTGTCCTTGGAAGAACCAATAACTATGAACTAATAATGGCAACTAGAATATTATTATTCTAAATGAGCATAACAAAACCTCCATAACAATAGAATTAATAAATCAACATCACTAAAAGAACAGTCTTCCCATTTGATTTTTTTCTTTGTTCTTTTAAAAGAAAAGCACATCACACTTGTTTTCCCTTTTTTTACCAGAAACACACGTTACATAGCTGCAGAAATCCATTGATCAGTGGCTGAGCCACATGTATGTAAAATATTACAACAAAAAGATTCTTCAATCAAACTAAAGATTTAAATGCAATGAATATTTCAGAATTTTACCAGAGCATTTCTTACATAGTTTTCAACACAGAGCTAGATTACCATTACTACTGTTTGACTACTGTGAGCCTATTAGCACAGTGAGCTGTGCAACTCACTGCCATAGGACATTGCAAACAGTTGAGTTCAAGATGTAACCCGACATAGTAATGGACGAAAATCATAAAGGACTAGTAAACATAAACATCACCTTTTGATCAAGAAATCCCAAATCAAAAACTGAATTTACAAAAATAATGATATTTTTCTGTCCTTTTATTTCACCTCTTCTATGCATCAGGTGTCAACCACTGCCATAGACTGCATATGGGTCTTTTTAGGGCATTTTTTTCTGGATTTTTTAGACCAAATATAGCCATTAGTATGTTGCTAAGTACATTTCTAGACCTCAATCCCCAATACCACACTTCATAAGCGTACTACAGGTTACTTGATAATACTTAAGAAAAAAGGCCTTCAAAATTGTCTCCTATGCAGGCTGAAAACACATAGCACACCTGAGTATCCTGAATGTTGATATGCAACCTGCAAATCAGAAGTTATCTTTAAACCTACATCCTGTGCCAAAGTAAATTCACTCTATTTTTCGGATGTTTTGCAAGAATTCAGTAGTAACGGTGGAAAATAATGAAATATTATTTTCACTAGTTTTACTGCAGCAACTTGGCACAAACAGAATGAAAATATTCTCTTGCTCCCCAGTTCACAGAATAAGCTGGAGGGGAACATCACTAAATTGTCCTTTCTCCTGGCTTAACACACCCTGAGTTTGTGCTTACATTAGGGATTTGCATCACCCGTTACAGCAGATTTGCAGAGCAAAACAGATGGTACCAAGCACCTGACACCCACATTATGTATTATTCTGAGGGGATATTTTGGACTATCTTCAATCTGCTCTTATGGACAAGCATGCATTAGTGGTTACAGTGCATCTGGTGTGTCTCTGGGGTCCATCTCTAGATTTGCTTTCATCACTTCAGTTTACTTGGGTAAATCTACTTTGTGCACTCCAGGGCTGCTCTGATGTGGAAACTAAAATACAGTAAATAAGGATGATCAGGAGAAGCCCTTTAAAAGCATGTTCCTAAGACAAATTAAAAAGGTATTTAAATGCATTTTATGTCATTCCTGATATTTCCTCCCTCAAACCATGCTATGACCAACTTGATAGCAGTTTCTTAGCTACACAAAACCTCTGATTGATCTGAATGTCCATATTAAAAGGTGGTCTACATACTAAGCACCTGAATGTCTTCTGCAAGGAACAGCACTATTTGAGCACAGGAAAGAGCCACCATCAGAAATTACTAGTTGTGAACAGTGGTCCCCTCAAAAGCTTCATAGAAAGCAAGCTTTCTTCCATAACCATGCTGGCACTGGCCTGTTTTGCTCTTGCTGGAAAAGGTGACATGCTAATTTGAAAGAAGGAAGAAATTGCAAGTCCCGCTTCTACTGGAATCAGAATTAGGGACAATGAGTATGTTCATCCTATAACCCTTACGAAACCAAAGCTGGATTCTGTCCATGCTGCACACAACCAATTAATGGATTTGTCATTCAGAAGATTGTGTAAAGTTCTGTTCATCCTTGTTTAGGAAAGGTTAATTCACTAGGAAGTGGTACAGAGAAAGTTTAGAAGGAAATGAAGAGCTTCTCCTTGAAGAGGATCAGGACTTTTCCAATAGCTTGGCAAGTTACAAGAGAAGCTATGAATTCACTACAGATAGACAGTGAACTCAGAGAGAAGAATTTTATCAGTTAAAGGATAATGCTGGCAAATGAAAAGGGGATTCTCTTGTCAGAGGAAGATTTGGAACAGCCTTCCACTGCGAAGCAGGTGTAGGGAAACACGTCTCTTAAATATAGCTCTCAATGCCTTTCTGAAAGCAGATATGATATTTGGTTTCCTGGAAGAGATGGCAAATGGACTGAAAGAGATCCAGGCAGCTTCTTTCAGTTTTAAATCCTCAGCCAATTCTTCACATGCCAGCGCTAAGGGAAGGAAATAATGCTCAGTATCTTTTTATCTGAACAAAATAATTGTTAGTGTAATTAATCTGTAAGTAGTTTTTCTAAGGTTAGTGAAATGTAAGGCTCAATTAAAAAAAACAACTCCCAAGGCTTAGGGGTTTTTTTGTTCTATAAGTATGAAATGCTATCAATAACAAAATTGTTGCAGCAAAAAAAACCCCCAGAACAAAACCTAGTATCCTTAACTACATTTAACAACCTATTGGGTGAAATTGAGTTCCAATGTCATGGGGTCACCTCTAAAAAGACTGAAGAACTCAATCTTTGTCCATCTGCCTGGGGAAAATCCGGGGCACATTGCATACTGAGAACTTATTCAAGATGAATTACCCAAGGTTATACAGCAGTTCTTCATTGCGACACGCAGCACATTAGGCCTGAAGCTATATTTCTCCATACCATCCTTATGTCAGCATAGACAATGCTGACATAAAAGGCCTGTGCAGTCCATTTGTTTGATTCCTTCGAAGATGCTTTTGAAAGAGAAATAATGTGATTGTAAAATTTCATTTCAGATCTTGGGCATAAAAAAATACATGCCCTTTTCTTTCTTCTTTAAATGTAAGGCAAAGAGCTGCTTGATTTCTTTTGTTGAATGAAAATGAACTAGAAGACAAAGCACATGAAGTAAAAATCCTTCAAGCATCATCCCTTTAAATCACTGCTTTGTGGCAGAAAAGAGAGTGGCTTTTCAGCATATGAAAATATTATTATATAGCTTGGCTTTGTGGGTTTGGGTTGTAGACCAAAGGAGAATGTTTAATTTGCTGAGAAAGATAAATCTGTTTCTGTTTTGCATTCCACAAGTATTCCAAAGCATATTTTCTTGTGTGATAAATAATTGTTCAAGACATCTGTCAGATTGCTCCCAGTGTTTGCATTGGGTTCAAAGTAAAACCTCACAACTTTCCTACTCTGCCTTCTACACAAAGTATTTGGACAAAGCAAAGGCAGGAGGCCTTCACAAATCCTCAACCCTTAGGCAGAATTCCTCACTGAAATCATGCACAGGCCCAGAAAAATTCCACTGGCAAAATATAGCACTGATGATATTATCAAGGTCCTCCTCATCAATAGCTTGTATCTCAGATCCAGTATGTGACAACACCATGCTGTCACATGGATCAGATCCACATCCACCCATTGAAAATGATGGTTGTAAAATGCTTGTCATCCTTGGAGAAATTACTCCCATCTAGCTCTCACCCTTCTCATCTTGCTGTTCTGGAGGCCCATGCAGTCACCAGATTTAATCTCTTTGGGCCAGCAGCTCTGCAGCACTGCTGACCCATGGGTTGCTGCAGGCTCAAGAGCACTGCCCAAAGGACCTTTCTGCAGACCACGGCCAAGTACCAGGAACACAATGAAATCTGACATGGAGTCATCTTCACTGGTCTGACTTCAGCTTATAAAGCTCTTCCACCATTCTACCAACTGCTTTGTTGTAATCCACTCACTTTGGACATAACAGGACCTACTTTTGTTTGGAAGACATTTTATACAGTAGAGGCTGCTCTTTTATGTAGGGAGTTCAACTGGTGACCCTCCTGAGTGAGCTGTATTCAAAACTAAGGTTATGAAGCACCGTCTTCATTTCTCTGTCAGTAAAGCAGTATGTTGAAAAGTCAAGTCTTGTAGAGACTTTTTGAGGCACCTTTAGTTGTCATTCACAAAGCAATTTAGGGGTCTAAACTACTGTTTATTTTCAGTGGTAGGAAAATGAAATTCAGCTGAAGAACAGTTTTACATCTTATCTAAGATGTGCTAAATTGAAAGTAATTTATAGGAGTTGCATTTGCCTTGAAACTTGTAGAGGGAGAAAGCAGGGAAAACTAACCAGATACTCTCCAAAATATGTGTCTTACATTTTGGAACATTATTCATCAGAGTGACAGCAAGATTTAGAGTTGACCCAAACCTGGGATGTTCCCACTGTAACAACAGTCTGCCTTTGCACTGACAGAATTAATAACAGCTGACTGCTAGCCAGAGAATGTATGTCCAGTACTATGTGCAAACAGGTGTTTTTACAGAATGAACAAAATAAAGTTTTCCATGAGATTTGAACAGTGGGTGTTGCTTCAATTGTCAGAATATCTTTTAAAAATTCTTCTGGTAACCTTAGTGTTTTATTTTTAACCAAGACAAATGCAGACAGACAGAAAGAAAGTCAGACAGAAAGATAACTCCTACCCTCACGGGCTGCAAAGCCACTGCTGCCTACACACAGCAAACCCAACAGGCAGGCCAGAAAAAGAATGTCATGTGTGCCCAAAGATCCAAAATAGAGAAAGGTCAAGTGTAAGGGTCAAGATAGTTACGTGACAAATAATGAGATTCAGCTCTGAGGAATTTCTTTGCATTCAGTCCAATTTCATAATATTTGTAAGCAGTTTTAGTGTTCCAAGCAAACAACAAAACATCAGTGTACCACCACAGCAGGTTTAACCTTTCAGAAACCTTAGCAAAGAGGCCAAGGCTGAAAGTACATCATACCTCAAAAGTCTTTTTAGATACGTCTCCCAAATAGGTTAGGACGTATGTGAGCCAAACACACAAAACTGTGAATAATAGTTGTGCCTCCTAAAAGAGTTATTATAAAACAGATACTAAAGCTACTTTTCTAAGCTCTTGCACATCTGACAGTACTTAAACTTCAATAATTTTACTTAAATTTCACAATAATTTTAAATAAATGTAATAATAATAATAATAATAATAATAATAATAATGCTGCAGTTGAATGCTGATCTCTTTAGTATGTACTGCCACCAATGTATTTCAGCTCCAAGACTCATCTGCCAGAGGATTATGCTGAACTTCACCAAATGCTGTTACTTTGTGGGAGAACATGAACAGGCAGATTGCATTTAATCAAAATCAAAATCCTGATGTGATTATTTTATGACAGCTACAGATAAGAAGCCAGGTTGATAACCAGATATTGCTGAAATTCCCAGATTAATTTCCTGTGATTTCATATTGACAAAGCAGGCACAACATTAGACATGGAATGAAAAAGTTGTCCTGTGTTTCAATCTGCCAACCACAAGCCTGACAAATTTTGCTTCCCTTGCACCATTAATTACTTTGGGTTTGTTTCTCAAAAAGCTCTTTCAGAAAGTTGAACAGAGAGTAATAAACATGCATTACTCATCAGATCCTGGAAATCTCGTTGCATTTATAAAAAGCTTTCAGAATAAATGGATCTCAGTTCTAATGCTCTGCCACAACATTAATGCCGTTATACTCACCAAAACAACCCAGAAGCAAGTTACTGTCCTGGCATAAGCAAGAGCCTGCTCTGAATATTATTTTTTAATGTTTTTCATTGAAAATTTTCTTATGCAAAAGATGAAGAGCCTCCAAATAGATGCTACATAGGATCTGTCTGTAGGCAGGTTTTAATTAAACTGAACTCATATACAATTCCATATGACTAAATGGCTTAAATAACATTTTGAAAGATTTACTGCACTGCTAACATCTCTAAATTTGCAACTGGAAGTATTTTACTAAATCACCAAGTAAACAAAAACTTATTAAAGCAGGGACTTATACTAAATTTAATAACCCAACTCCTTCTGTAATAGCTACTGACACAGCTACTAATCCATGACTTTCTTGCATACAAGGTTGAATTTTCTAAGCCAAGACAAGAACCACACATTTGTGGGGGGTTTTTTGTGGAGTTCACAGTGGTTTTCCTGGGTAAGAAAGCCAGCCCAGTATCCGAGATACCAAGAGTGCCACTGCAGCAGAGATTAGAGGCAGGCAGAGATGGAGCTTTTGTAAATCAGAAAGAAACATTCCAGACTACAGTTTCTAAATTCATTACTCGACACAGGGTTTTGCTTCAGACCAGTACGATGAGGCCTTACAAAAGAAGGGAAGAAGTCAGGGAAAAAAAAAAGGCAAAATAAAAGCAAATCATGCCACTACCTTGAGAATGGGATGAAAATCCCTGCTGTCTCCCTGGAGCTGGACGTGTCCATCACATTCCAAACTCACCAGAAAAGTTTGGAGGGATGAAACAAAAAGGGTTTACCAAGAAAACGGAAAGACGACAAAGCAACCCACAAACAAACAAACAAACAACCCCCCCCAAAAAAAACCCCCAAAAAAACCCCAGAAGAAAAGCCGTGTGTCTCTCCAGCCTGATGTCTGAAGCTGCAGCGCATCCCAGAGCCTATCTACCTCTGCGAAGGGACTCACCACAAGCGTGCAGCACAGGAACTTGTTCATTGTGGTCGGTGGAAGAAACCTCAGCGCGCTGGGAATCAGGCAGAGTCAGCGCCAGGCTCCAGCAGCTGCTTACATTCCCAACATTAAAGACACGATATATATATAGTCCCGGTGTAACAGGAAGCTTGGGCTCAGCTTTGATCACACATTCCCTGCCATGACCAAACTTTTCTCTCGCGCACTCCCCCCCCCCCCCCCCCCCCCCCCCCCCTTTTTTTTTTTTTTTTTTAAGGAACCTGTGAAACTTGGTGACTTAATGGAACCCTTTGAGCGCCGTAACCACAGACTGGAAAATGCAGGAGGGAGTGTCAGGGGCTGGCCAGGGGAGGGTTTAATTGCTCTCTGTTTGGCTGTCTGGCTGTGCCGCCCTGCGCTGCGCTCGCAGCGGGGCCGGAGGGGACTCTGCGGTCCCTTGGCTCGGCTCCCCCGGGGCTCCCAGCAGCGGGGCTGGCTGGAGGCGAAAGCCAGGGCGGGGAAGCTGAAGAGAAGGAGGCTCCCCGTCCGCTCCCCTTCCCTGCTGAGACAGGAATGCGAGGGACGGCGCCCGCCTCTCTCCAGGGCTGCCGGGCGCCGCCGGCCTGCACCGGCCCGAGGGGCTCGGCCCGGGGCAGAGGCCCGAGGGAGCGGCGACACGGGGCTCTTGCTGTGATTGTCCAGCGACAGTCGTGTCTTCAGCATGCTCCTGCCCACGAGAGAAGCCCCACTTAGGGGGCTGTTCTTCCTTCCCCCCAGTTTAAGTTAGAAAAGGGCGTTTTTCTAAAGCCATAGGGATCAAACCCTGCTGTTCGTGCGCTCCGGGGTTGCTCCGAGGGCTCCGTGGAAGCCCCAGGGAACTTGGCGTGTGCCGGCTGTGGAGCAGGGGAAAGGCGCAGAGAAAGGATTGCTTTTCCCAGCCTGCAGATAGCTATAAAGGATTATGGGAGCCTGTGGGATCCTGGGGTAGAAGCCAAATCTGATGTGCCTCCAGATCTCACAGATGGTTTTCTCTCCCTTTTCACAGGCCAGACCAAAACCTCAGCTCTGGATATACCAGCTCTTGAGCATTTGAAACTGGGCCCCTGTTGGCACTGGGCTGTGCAGTTTTGCCCCTTTGAGTCACAAGGCTGAGCATGATTGGCAAGAGTTAGGTGGAAAAAGCCTGCATATTATTTCATAAAAATTCAGCTGCACCGTCTGGAAACCATCATCTTCAAGGACACCCTCACACATGCCTCCTTACAAATCCATAGCCTTTTGAACATGCATCAAGCATAACCTAAGATTGAAACAGATGCTGGCTACACTTGTCAGAATGATAAAAATTCAAGACACTTGAATTAGTGTAAGTTCTCTGTAAGAAGTGCTGTGAACACTGGCACAGAAAGCCTACCACCTGAGGGAGCACTGTTTGATGGGTAGTAGTCACCACTTGATTGGTATTGTACCTGGAATGGATGATGCAAATGTTCCTGTAATGTTTTCAGAACCTTTTATTACTTTAGCATTTATTCTTAAATATATTTATGAACGTACTAGAATGTGCCCAGATAAAAGCACAGTAGTGCCAATAGAAAAATTTTACCTGTACATTCCCACATTTTCATTGTGGGGCAGTGGGAAGGGTTGTTCCTGGACATCTTTGAGCGTGTCAGGATAGTGAGTGTGGTATTCTCTATACAGGGACCAACTTCAAGTGTCAACCATAATGCTACAGCAATTCCATCTGCAGACATTATTAAGTTCATAAGCAGAAGTTTAGCTAAACTACTTTTATCCTCTCAAATGCCAAGAGCTGGATATGGCAACGTGCCTCTTCTGATTGGAAGCAGCTCCAGTGTCAAGTCAGGGGATCCTGGGAGGTCAGTGAGGCCGATTGCATTCATGTCAGATGCAGCAGAAAGAAAAGCACCAAATGCAGAGCAAGCTCCCTGTGGTTAATTAACAGTGTTAAATGAATTTCAGTGGGCTTTGGATGAGGCTATGTCTTCTCATTGCTGATACTATCCATAAATGTCCAACAGCTGGCTCTGTTGAGAAATAAAGCTATAGCTCGCAAGCCTATTTAAACAGCTTAATGTGTATGGACAATAGTGTTCACATCAGAATTTTCTAGAGATGTAAATATTTTATGCTATTAACCAGATCAGAAAACAAGTTAGAAAGCCATTAAAATTCTTCAGCTGAAAATGGCACTGTTGTTAAAAGTGGGATCTTTTTCAACACTACTATTTTGTGTATATTTTTGTTCAGAGTTAGATATGCTGACTTTTCTGAAAAGATGTTTTTCATCCCTAAGCAATGAAAAAACTGACAGAGGTTAATGAGATAAAACAGATCCTCCTCAAGCTCATTCAGCTAAATGGAAGGGGGGCAAGGTGTATCTGTTTCAATGACGATAACGTGTTGGGATAGCTGCTAAGGAGACCATCATCTTAACCATACATGAACATGAAAATTTCAACATCTAATCTCATTGGAGTCTGTAGGGCTGCCTGTGGATGTTAGGAGAGAACTGTATGTTTGTACTTAGCATGTTTGATCCTGAAATCACACATACACAATAAATACAGTATCCCACACTGCCATTTTCAGTGTCGCTTTCTGAAGAAGAACTGCACTTTAACAAGGTTTAAACTGCAGTTTGAATGTTTTCACAAGTGTTTTACAATGTTGCCACTTTGCCTTTGGGAATTAGTTAAGATGTGCTTTTGCAGAGCATAGAATCATAGGACAAAGCAGTAAACCCTGTAATAAACACTTGTCTATGCTACAACAAAGTTGTTCTCAGCAGTGTTTGAAAGAACCACGTCTGTGACTACATGCCATAACAAAGAAGGACACAGCCTAGAAATATTTTTTAAAAGTTAAATGCCTTAAATTATTCATTATTCATAGTATAGTATACAGACTGTCATAGGAAAAGAAACTAAAAAAGCAGGTTTTCTTCTTTTACTAACAAACCTGAAGTGTTGAGTATTACAGACATTAACTACTCCATTCCATTCCATTCCATTCCATGTTACGGGAATACAACTAGCTTATTTTAACAGTCATTAATTAAAAGTGATGCAGAAACAGCCCTCTAGTTAACAGAAATGGTTCACTGCAACTTTTAACAGTACATAAGACTGGAGAAAAAGGACAAATTGCATTGGGCAGACTGAAGGTTGCCAACACTTTGTTGCTTTCAATCTGCAGTGATGTGCTTTTGCTAGGACATCAACTTATTGATTCACTAGTAGTCATATTTCCAGACAGGTATTTATCTTTCCCCAGGTTTTAGCCTCACTATTTGTATTGCTGTCCTGGATATTATTATTGTTGTAAATCTATTTTTTGTTCCCATGCATCATTATAATCACCAGGTCTATAAATGGCTTTGCTCTTCCAGCCTGTCTGATATCTGGAAAAATTCACAAGTCCTGACTAGTGAGTTGGTGCTGGCAGGTGAACACTGCCTCACTGAGTCATCTCAGTATATCAGTGTGATGTTTATTGAGCTCAAGCAACAAACAGTGGGAAGACTGTGGCTTCAGGCTTGGGACTTAGAGTTCACCACATGTTGCTTTTAGAGAACACTCAGAACTCGTCATTATGAGATTTCTGTCAAACTAAGAGGAAGAGGAATCTCAAAAATATCAATTGGCTCTGAAAGCAAAGATATTAGTAGCTGCAAGAAGGCAACAGTCTGGAATTCTACCATGCTATTACAGCTGTCCCTTATAAATGAATCTCTCTCTTTAACGTGTAAAAGCTGAAGATCTGAACTATCCTGAGAACACTTTGGAAATGGAAGCTTAAAGAAAACTGTTAATCTGCAGGCAGTGTGGTGGTGCAGGTAGCAGCAAAGTGTGTCTCAGATTTGACTAAAGTAGGAGAAGACCTTCTGCAGCTATTTCCCCATCCTTTTTTTTCTGATATAACTCAGAAACCTCAGGGAAAAGATTTCATGCCTATATATACTGAAGAAGGAGAAAAAGTGTTTAGCTAACAATGTTGTCAAGAGAAAGCTTCTACCTACATGACTATCTTTGTTTAATTGTATGGCTTGTTTTTATCTTGTAAGTGGATTTGCCTATTTTTTTTTTTAATTGAGCTTTTGGCTTGTTTTGTAAATCTGAGGCATATACATGAGGCTAATATACAAAAAGGAAAATCCCACTTGTCAAACTGTGTCCAGAGAAAGAAATATGGAGCTTTTCCTATCAAAACAGAACTTGATCTGGATTATAGGATTTGAAGGTTGCAATGGAGGAACTTGAAAATTAGGTCACAAAAAATGTATAGCATTATCAGCCATAAAAGAAAGAAAAAAATTAAATAGAAACATCTCCAACATGAAAGTGAAGAAGGACATATATTCTTTGCTGGTTTGACTTGTCTGCCTCAGGGATTAAGTTAGCTTGTGAATTTGAAGAGTGCTGCTTCCATGTCCGGACACCCTTTGCTAGTAGACGATGTTATCTTCCCTAGGATTGGCAGCATGTAATTCAGCTGGATTTGTGAATGTTTCAGGTTGTATGAACAATTTGAACTAGGTAAGATCAGATTCCTGCCTTTCAGATGACTATAGTTCAGGGTAAGCCCTCTCTTTCTATAGGGGCCACCAAACTGCTGCACTGTAAATTTACATCCCAGACTGCTTCACAGTCAATCCAACCTACAGGCAAACCAGCATGAGCATAAGGAATGCTGAAGAGCTGTGAGCTGAGAAAGGACAGTTTTATTTAGTTGTTTTTGGCCTTGAATTTTTTTCCTAACTTGATCTCTGTGACATTAGGAGGCTTGAGGCAATGATTCAGATCCTTCAAGTACTCTGAAACCTTTAGGTATTCTGAAAAACTCAGTTGTAAACTCCCTTTGATAAGAAGGAGATCATTGTTCCCAGAAACAACATTTCCAGTTAACACCAGTACAGCCAAAAGAGAAACAGCACATATTTTACCGAAAGCTATGGAAACTGGAACTGAAACAAGACAAGCTTTAGCCAGTAAGATTTTCTGGCTAACGGGTTTTTCTTTTTTGTCTCTACTAATTTGCTTGCTACTCTGTAATTGAAGGTCACTGGTTAAGGAAAATGGTCCTGTTAGCTCATGAGGAGTATCTGCAATTTCATTGCTTTCAGTCTGACTTCATTGTGTATATTTGGCAGTATTAACATAGCACCAAGTTTCCCTCCTGGTTTTCTGCATACACAGGATTGTCAGGCCAGAAATGATGCCACTTTCATCCTGCAAAGAACTTTGCATGGAGATCTGAGGGGTTTTTGCTACATGTTCTGAATTCAAATCTCTTACACACTGGGTTCATTCAACTGTGAACCAGCTATTGGCTTGTGCAGCTTGATGGACATCCTGTATAATTTACATCCAAATGGTTTCACCACCTGTGGATTGCCAGGCTCTCCCAGGACAGAGAAGCAACCTGGAAAGTAGTTAAAGGCAGTTGTCATCTGTGAGAAAAAGCTGGCTGCTCCTGGACACAGGACCTTGGCTGCTTCTTGTGACAGTAAATATCTACACTACAGCAGGGGTTTTCAATGCTGAACAATCTGAAATGCAGGTGAGGTAAGAGACTGGAACCTCGAGTGTAGACTGCAGAGGTTAGACAGAAAAGCCATTGTGAGAGAGTACAGTCTTGCAAAGGAATCAAACAAAATAAGAATATTTGGTATAAAAGCAATGTCTTTCAGCTGGAAATATCAAGCAATATGCATGACAATTCTATGAGTTGCATAGATATGTAGATAACATTACAAATACAGTGATTTCAGACGCAGAGCACTGTTCTCCTTATTTGTAGGAAGTTCCTGGCTTTGCTGTCTGTCGTATAAATGCCATGCTGTTTTGAATTTCTCCAACAGTCTTTCCTTTTCCCACTGAACTGAGTTAAAGCATTCTGTCCACACCTTTGAGAGTGACATGGTCCTTTCCCTTACTATTTATCTTTATGTCTCTTTTCATGTGGCTTTCCTTTTCCAGGCCACTGAGGCCAGACTCAGCTTGCCCATTTCCCCCCAACCACCTCTATGTCTTCATCATTCATAGATCACCCTTTTTGAATGAATGTTGAAGACTCTTTACTTACCACTCTACCCACCCTCTCTGGCTGGGAGCAATGAGTGTTTGATGGGCAGGCATAAGCATATGCAATGTATGTGTGTATACATATTACAAAAAAAAAAAAAAAAAAAAAAAAAAAAAGAACTATGTACTTCCCTGCCTTCTACTTGCTGTACTTTAAAAAATATTCTACAATTTCTTACATATGCTGCCTTCCTCAGGCAGGTTGTGCAGCACCACAAAAAAAAACAAAAAAACCAAACAAACAACCGTTTACAACTACACACAGAAACAATCACAATAAATTAACAAAGTTAGTAATGAATACCTAATATTTCCTCCCCAAAATGGCTATCAGAATTAATTTGAAATTCCTTGTACAATGTCAGTGCTGCAGCTTCTGGCTTCAAAGGAAGTGAGAGCAGTGGTGCAAGGCAAGAAAAAAAAGAAGGGACCTTTGTGAAGTAACACAAAAGTAATATGCAATTTGTGGATGGTGGCAAAAGTCACTGGGAAAGCTTGCCATGTCCCTGCAGAAATAGCACATGCTCATGTACTAAATGCTCTGAAGCACCTTTTAGGTAATTTTGTTTGTGGCTAGACTTCAAGTATAATAAAACTTTTGTCCTTTTCTTGGCAGAGAAGGCTGAAAACCAATAACTGGAGTGGCGAGGAGATGGAAGGAATTTCAGACTCCTCAGGAGAGGCATTCCAGCTGTTGTGGACTGTGCTACATCCTTCCTGGATGCTGCAGTGCATTCCTTTGTTTCCTCTGACCAGACATTTTCTTTCGTTTAGTCCATCAGTGCCCTGCAAGTATGTGGTACCTCCTCGACAATGTGGAATGCATTGCACAGTCTTTATCTTCCAGCTCTGAAGTTTCCCCAGATTTAGCATTTTATCACATGCTGCCCTTTATTCACTGTGTTAAAAGAGCTATTAATTATTGGTTTTAATTTCTCTTATTCAGCACTGAGCAGTGAGCTAAATTAAGCTTTGGTGGAAGCCAAACTAACAGTCGACTTCATGCATATTTATTCTTCTTCACCATAAACGCAGCAGGGTGGCACCCTGAGAGCAACATCACAGATTCCAGTGCTTCATCCAGCAGGGACCAGGCCTTTTAAAGAGATTACTCAGAGTCAGTGATTGTTGTCCACAAGGGAACACACTGATTTAAAGATTTTGCATCTACCATACTGTGCCTCAGTTAGCACTGGGAGTTCACTATGTGTCATGCAATGTGAATTTTAAACGTTGGACATTTGACTTCTCTGTGTGCGTGTGTGTAAGATACCCCTCTTCCCTGAATCCACCATTATTCATCCCTCCAAAGATGTATAAACTTCCCTCTGAGCTTTCTAAGCTTGTCCTCTCCCAGTGGGATATTGCCTTTGAAGCTTACCCTTAGCTTTCTGGCCTCTGGGTTTTTTGTTGGGTGGTTGTTTTTGTTTTTCACTTCCATATTTCTATAGCTACAGGGATACTTCTGGCCTGCTCTGAGAGTAGGCAATACAACTTTGCATACTGTAAGACAAGTTTGCACATTACCATGCTCCTTTTCAGTTAGGATTCAAGAATATCACTACGCAGACAAATATTAAAGGAGCCTAGAGTCAGTGGCGATGGACCATGAACCAGGCTCCTTTCAGTGAACAAGAAATTAAAGGTTCCTCCCAAGCTTTTAGTAAAAAGCTTATTTTTTCACAGGAGTAAAGAAGAACTTGCTTGATAAATCCATGTGTTGCAGGTCCATATATTGATCTTTAGTGAAATTTCTCAGTAAGTGTTCCTGCAGCTGCAAGTTCAGCTCTGGGAGATGGAAGCATGGCTCTTTGGCAGTCTGCTCTTGGGCTGGCTTATGACTCAGGAGGCTTGAGAAGCAGAAAATAAAATGAGAGGAAGTGAGCGCCCCTATTAAAAAGTATTAACACAGAAGAGATCAATGTACTTTTTCCTATGTGAAAACAGATTTTGCAAACAAGAAAGAATTGTAGTAATAACAACTTCAAAGTGGCCTTTCAGTTAAGAATTCAGTGCTGCTGCTTTAAATTGTTGATGCTGACTGCACAAGGAAAGCTAAAAGCATTCTGATTTGTTAAGAGAACTTCTCCCTAAAATGTAAAAGCCTTTCTTATCAGACAAAGCCTTTCCCTTCTCTGCTTCTGCCATCTTTTTTCATATTGCTATAAAAAGGCTAGCAGTAAATGTCAATGAAAATGAAGGCAATGTGGAAATACATAGAAACTGCCGCTCTGGTATTTTTTTTTTTTTTCCTGTGAATTCTTTTAAATAATTTTGATCTGCATCCAGAGCCGTTTATGGAGGCACAAAATAGTGCATGTGGAACAGCAGGCAAGAATGTGGAATGAATACTAATGCACTCATATACCGTCCCCCAAGCTCTCTAAGCCTGAAAAATCCTTCTGCAGCATAACTACTAGTTCCTGTGGAGCTTGTTTATATCCTCATGGAGGAAAGTCCTTTAGTATTTAATACAAAATTATTATCTTTTCACAGAAATTTTGAGCTGTTAGAATTTAATACAACTTTTCATCCTTTACATATAGTAGCTTGGAAAAAAGAAAAAACTCTCTACACACTACCATGAATAAATTCTAAAAGGTTTTTGGGGAAGATTTTTCAGGCCAATAATACTTTTATATAGGACCTGCTGAATACCCTTTGGTAAATAAAATGTGTTTTTTTCCACAACAGTAGAATCTTGAACTAAATTGATTTTACAGGTAAATTTACCAGGACAAATTTTGACTTTTCAGTGTAAAAGGAGAAAGGACCACCTGTGAAAAACAGAAGAAAATTGAAAGAATGAAAAAAATCACCTTTTTTCCTGAAAAATTTATTATCATTTCTTGAAGGCTAAATACTTAAGACTGATATCAGAGCTTTTCTTTTTTTCTCTAAACCTTTAGTTCTGTGAAAGGGGCCATATGATGTCTGGCATGCAATAGCAGAAAACTACAATCGGTGGCATTCCCTTTTCTGCTCCCTCTGCCTCCCATTTCTCATAAATTGGGGATTCATTTTCCCTCCTATTCTGCCTGTAGAATGACTTTATGCATTCAGAGTGTAAATATACTTAGGTAGCCACTCAGAAGGACAAATATAAAATTTCAGTCTTAAATGTGCATTGGATACCTCTTTTTCGTATAGACTCAAGGAACTCCAAGGACAAAGTGGCTGCTGTTCCTGCTTCTATGCAGAGTTTGAAGTTGTAAACAGACAAAAAGCATTACAATTCCATAACTAAAGACAGCAAATTTACTGTTTATAAAGCCTGTGTGGCATGGGCTCTTTGCAGATGTTTATTTCCCCAAGGCCATTTCTCCACAAAGGGCAGGGTGGCCTAGTGTAAGGCTTTTGAATGAGCTGACTTTAGTTCTCTGCTGGGGGATCACCTCATCCATGCACTCCCAGCCAAACATCCACACTGGTCTCCAAGTTATTTTGGCTCTGCAAGAAGAGATGGGATCTGACAGGCTTGCAAAATGGAGTCTGTCATTTATTTCTTGCCTTTTTAAAAATTCTTTTTGGGTAAAACCCCATAAACTCATCTTGCTAACAGCTGGATTCTGCCATGAGAAGAGCTGTATGATTACCTTGGTTAGGTAACAAAGAAGTGGTGCTGACAGGCCTTGGCATCTAGCATGCTGACTGTGACAATGGAAAGATTTATTCAAAACTACTGCATCAATTAGAGTCCGTATTTTATTTCACTGCAATATGCTTCTTGGTGTTTTGCTTTGTAGCTTATTTAGCAAAATAAGCTCCCTGTTGAATATATCAGCTGACTGTTAAAATGAGTGAAAATCCTTGGCCTTCCACAGCAGCACTATACAGAAAAGAGAAAACCAAATTAAATCCAGACATACTGATGAGAAGGGTGAAGGAGATTCATCAGACACTCTGGCAACAGCAAATGCCAGACAGTGATGGTTATCTCTCCATCTGCCTTCTCCCTGCCTCCTGGTGGTTGGAGTTGATTCAACAATGGGGGAAGTCAGAACCCAAATTAATGCACTCTTTAATGGAATCTCATTGTCCCACAGTGAAGAGCTATTTCTTCCCTCCCCTTAATCTCCATTTATGTTTAGGCAGCTTTGCTATCTTTCCCTTATTTCACCCCTCCCTCCCCCACCTTACTCCACCTTCTATCCAAAAAGCAAGATGCATAAATCTATGATGTTTTTTGCTGCTACTACCATATTCACTTTCCTTGCAAGTTGTGACACCTCTTTTGGGGCCTGTCTTGACTGTTTGCATTGCATACTTCCCTGTTTTACATCCATCACAATGGGACTGAGACCTCTTGAAAGTTTTCCAAATAAATAGGGTCTAGGTAAGGTCAAGCATGAGGCAGTGGCACCCCACTAGCAGTTTCAGGCACTACTTCAAACATCAAATCAAAACTCTGGTGTATGGTACTGTGCCGCTGCCTCACCCTTTATCTACTTAAGCAATAGTCATCAGTAGTAGTCAGAATGGCGGCATCTGTGTTGTTGGACTCTGGAGAGACAGATGACAGTGCAACAGCTAAGGGCTATAAATCTTGCTCAGCAGTCACGGGCTAGTTGAGCATATGCCAGCCAAATGTGACTGGTATGCAGGTATCACTATAAGGCAATCAAGTTATCCCGTAATTAGTGGACAACCCAGGACTTGTTGAACTCTCCTGCACAGCTGCAGTTGTGTGCCAGGATCTCCCATTGAGTAGGGATGCCTCTCAAGGTTACTCCTCAAGGCTGAGAGAATCCTTATCACATCAGATTCCCAGAATTGGGAATAGGAGTACTGAAACTTTGAAATCTTAGCTAAGTCATATAAAGACTTTACTGTGTATCTATGATCATACAGACATAAATCGTTGACCAAGTCTGGGACTAAGCCTGAATCCAGCCACTCCTGAAAATCCCTGCTGGGAAGGAGTTTAGAGTACAAGGGATTCCTTTCTGAACCTCATGAGTCAAGGGAGGGTCTCCTGACGGTTTTGCCTGACACTGTCCCATATACAGCACATACCTTGCTGTTGAACCTTGTTAAGCTACTGTCACATTTACCATTGAACTTTGGTGACTCACTGTCTTATACCAACAAAATGTATTGTTGCTTCTGCCTTGCACGTGCAGCGCTCGACTCCATGAGATAAGGTGAGACTCAAATCATGAGAGGATCCCCCATACTCCAGTTGGTTTCATTGTATGCCAAGGCCTCATTCCTGTGATATGTAAGTACAAGTTGCAACTCTAAGCCCTCTGCTTGAAGTACCTTCCTGAACTGGAGCTTCAGTATGGAGTTGAATAGCAGAAAACATGTTTTTGAGATCCATTGAAAAAGTGCTAATTCAAACTCCATGTAAAATGTAGGCTAGTTGAACAGCTACGTTATTTCTCTAAAAAAAATATACAACCATCTTGGCAGAGCTCACTTGTTATTGAATTCATTTTTATATGACAAGTTACAGGAAATTTAATAATACCTCATATTTTTCTTTTTTATGGAAACTATGTGAAAATACTTAAAGTTAACAAATGCTAACAACCTTCAGTAGTCTTCAAAGCCTTACTGAAAAATTAACTTTTTTCTTAATGATCGCCCTATTTAAATATTGTAGATATACACAACTTCTTTCCCTCTGAAAAAATGGGCAACCTTTCAAAGTAGCTCATATCAATGAAAGAAAGTGCAAGTAGATATAGATCAAATAGCACCAATATGAAAATAGCTCTAGGTAAAATAACATTTTTGTTTTACTGCCAACCCCTATGGAAATCCTTTGCTTTCTCACATGCTGAATAGTTGCTTGGGGCAAACTTTGGGAATTGTGTGCATTTGCCCACCATTGCATTTGTCTCAATGACTTTTCTGTGAAACCGCTGTTTGTGGTACCTCCTAAGGGTATTCACAGTGAAAACTTTGTGCATCATTTTAGGGGTGTTGAAATTACTGAAATGCTGTGGGTAAGAGGCATACAGGAATCTCCCTTACCAGCAGGAGATAAGTAAACAAGTAAGAAAATTCAATTTCTTCATAAACCCATTAGAGTCTGGGGTTGGATCACCATGTCAAGCTACATAGAAAGAGTATCTTGGTTTCCATGTTCATTAAATATTATTCCTCTCCACTGAAACTGCTAGCAAGGATGCTAATAAGTACTTGCCACTCTCCATTGGACCAACACTGTGAGATGTCTAAATATTCAACTGATTAAAAAACTATAGCTTCTTGTGACCTAACTTATTTCTGAAGCAGTTATTTGGAAGCAAAAAAATCCTCCTTTCCTTTTTCAAAACCCCTCTCTCCATCTTAAGCTGTTCTTTTCTTTGCAATTTAAGTTTTGCAAAAAACACACAATTAACACCCCCAATCACTTATTGTTACAATACTGTATTGATGTTACTCAAAGGATCATGTGACAGCTGTAACATTTTGCACTATTGGCTAGATTAATGGTATTGGCCACATTAATGAACTCTAGAGCTGGAGTGATCATTTTGCATAGCAAACCTGATTGCTTGTACAGCATAGATGGTGGAAATGCTTTGTGCTCACTTACAGAAGATCACAGAATCATAAAATAGTTTGTGTTGGAAGGGACCTCTAAAGATCATCTAGTTCTACCCACATATGTGGAAGATCACAGAATACTTAAGGTTGGAAGGGAGCACTGGAAATTATTTAGTCCAACCTGCCAACCTGCCAAGGCAGGGTCACTTAGAGCCAGTGACACAGGAACTCTTCCGGGTGGGTTTTCAATGTCTCCAGGGAGGAAAACTCTTTGACCTCCCTGGGAAGCCTTTTCCAGTGCTCTGCCACCCTCAGAGTAAATAAGCTCTTCTCCATACTGAGGTGGAACTTCTTGTGTTTTAGTTTATGGCCGTAGGTCCTTGTCCATTTTGAATGTGTCCCATTTTGACTGTTAAATCAGTCCCTGAAACTCTAAATTACTGTTCCACTCATTAATTACAAACATCACAAAAAAAAAAAAAAAAAAAAAAGAAAAAGAGTCTGGTTTATCTTGATTGTGTACACAGAGCATCAGCTTATCTTTTATTGCATACAATTCAGAGAACACCACTCTGCTACCTCAGTGTTGAGTCCAGCAGCTTTTCTTCACTTTTTCCAAAGAGACATCTCTGTCTGTATTCAGACACAAAGAAGTGGGGAACACACCAATATTCTTGCTATATTCCTCATGGTTAACCACCACCAAATTAATTTCTCTACTGCTTATTTTTGATATATTCTGATTTAAATTATATAGACTGCTCTTCCTCATGTCATTTTGAACAACTGAAGCCTCAGTCCAACACCTATTTAAATCAAGGGAAACATTCCTATTGATTACAAAGAATATTGAACCCAGCTCTGAATTATATATAACACTTCTCTGTGGTTTATGAGATGAATGTTAAAGTAAGTCTCTCTTAATTTTCTAGCATAAAGAGTATATGCATG
>VZUI01045258.1:2500-32335 GCA_013401135.1 Cettia cetti | reverse complement strand
CCCCTGACGCTTTGCCTTTTTTTAAAGAAAGCTTTTCTTTTTCTTCCCCCTCTTTTTTTTTTTTTTTTCTTTCTTCCTTTTTTTTTTCTTTTTCTTTTTTTTTTTTTTGTTGTTGTTTTTTTTTGGTTTTTTTTTGTTTTTTTTTTTTTTTTTAGGAAACTTCCAGATAACTTTGCCAACTGATTTTTGTATATTTGCTACATCCATGTAGCAGTTTTGTTTTGCTTTTTTTTCTTGGAACTTGAAACTTTTGCTTTCTGTGAGATAATTGTGGTAAGTTTATTCTCCAAAGAGTGTTTTGGGACATATTGTTCTCTATGTAGTTGTCAGTGGTCTTTTCATCTGATCTCAGCATTACTCAGGGAGGGTCACAGCAGTCTGAGGCTGGCTCTGTGCCGCCCTGGGCAGTGCCACAGGCAGGGCAGGAGGCTTTTCCAGCAGCCTGGTTCCCAGGGTGGCAGCCTGCACACCCCTCAGCCCCTCTCCCCTCACCTGCACTGTGAGGAGGCAAAGCTCTGCTTGAGGACAGTCTAGAGGAGCCCTCAGGTTTTCTCCTCAGCCACTGGCAGCCCTGGAGAAGCCTTCATAGCTCAACAGTACAGTGGGCTAATTCTGTCTTTATTTGTCCCAGGTGAGTTCAGTCAATTTACACAAGGAAGTTATTTAATTCAGGATAAATACGAATCCTTTAAAAAGCCAAGTTTTTCTCAAAGTTGATTAAAACCCAAGTATAGCACTTGAACCTTTTTTTCTTTGCGCCTTTTTTTAGTGTGGAAATTTTAATGATGCTATTTTTTTCATTTCTTATGGGATTGAAATTCAGTATATTGGCCACTGATTTCTTTACCAAGTGGGCACTAGTATTTCTTAACTGAGTCTTAGTTAAAGTTTATTTTCCTTACTCATGTTTAATTGCTGGAGCAAGTTTCTCTAAGGAAAGCATTTTAAGCCTGTGTAATTGTTTATTAGTGTGTAAGAGGTGTGTGCTTGTGGTTTAAACAAATTACTGAGTTTGGTAGGGCAGCCAGGTGTAGTTGCAGTTTAAATATGTCACTGGTACTCAGAGACACTAAAGGTTAAACTGCTTTAAGAATTAGGCCATTCTGAGGATTACTGCTTCATGAGAAAATCAGTAATTGGTACCATGTTGCTTTTGTAAAGAAAAATAGTTTGAAATAATGTGAAAGTGGGGCTGCATTGTCTATGGCCAAAACTGTGCAATTACCCCAGCAAGTGCTGACAGAGCTTTGAGGTGTCTGTGTGCTGACTGTAAATCTTAGCAAAAAGAAACCTCAAAGCACCAAAATGGCAAAAATCTGTTTAAATTCTTGGTGTATGAGCTGTTTTCTTTAGGAAGAGGTGCATAAATAAAAGTTGATTATATTTTTTTCCCCTTGATCTCCCCCTCATTTATGGGAGTCTGCTCCATCCTTGGACACTTGACTTGAAAACTGTGGGCAAAGATGAGAGTGGAGCTGTGTGATTGATGGCTGTTCAGTGGAAAGCATGGACTGTGCCTGAAGAAAAGCTTTTAAAGTAATTGTATTGCTTCCCCTTTTACATGCAAGTTGCATTAGCAAGAGGATGGTTTGTTTTCTTCAGCCCATCCCTCTATCACTTGGTATCTCTTCTCAGCTTTAGTGTACCTTAACTCAGTAAAACTTGGGAAAGGAAAATATTATTTTAGTGTTCTGGTTATTTATTTAAGAGGTTTGGTGATACTGTGGCACATCTTACATTACACTGAATTTCATTGTACTGTTTGTTCACAGAAAATTGGATTCTTTGAGCTATTCTGCTCTAGCAGTTATTAAAAGAGCTGAATCAGTTCCTTTCATAATCTTAAAAGAAAGGGTATGAATACAGAATAAACTCCAGATAAGAGATGTGATTTTAGTGGAGCTCAACTGGTTTTTTCCATAAAACACATAGGCTAGAAAGGGCTCCTGTAATCTTTGTCTGACCTTAAACCTCTAATACCTCTACAGAGTCCATGTGTTTTGTTCCAGCAGCCACACTGGATTATGTATAAACCTTTTCTTTTTTATCAGAGTGCTGTAAATGATGTAATAAACATATGCTTAGTACATGTTTCTTGGTGCATTGTGTGCAGACTTATGGACAGAAAATACACACTTGAATGAAACTTGGTGGGATCATATTATATTTTTTTTACAATAAAATAGATATAAATAAGTGTAACTAGAAAAAAAACCCCACAAGAATGTATTTTCATTATATGGGATTTCTGTTAGAGCTTGACTAAATTGCAGAAATTATTGTTTTGTTAGTGTTGTGTCAGCATCTACCTTGATATGTGTTCATATAATCAGACAACTTGTGTTCTGGTGTGCACCAATTTGGTTTCTTCAAGCCATAAAGTCCATTATTGTTGCTGAGGGAGGTGCCATGACCGTGTGCAACACTGGAATTGCCATGACACTGAATGGAGCCCGGGCAGGAACATCAGATGGTTATATCAACCTAGGTGCTGTTTTACCTGTGATTTACTGCCAGGATATGTATCTGGAGACACATCCTTTCTTCTTCCACCAGAGAGAAAAACAAAAGAAAAGCTGAAATCAAACATTATTTATTTAGGTACAGCTGAGAACTGGTCTTTGATGGCATGAGCAGGCTGCCCCAGCTGAGTTTTGCCATCATCTTGTACCTTCTTGTTCTTAAATTCTAATATATATGGGATAATGCTGGATTTTTTAGAAAGTCAAAAGGTTGCTGGTATTGCAGAAGCCTTTAGGGTATCCATAACTCACTGATACACTGGACCAATTTCCCCAAGGTGATCCCATTCTCTTTGTGCCCGAGTCCCAAACTTGGGGTGGATTTCCTGAGGGTTAAATGTTGCTCTTTTTAACACAGAAAAAAGTGTTTGTGTTGACAAGCTTCCTAATATAGAGTGTGTAGGTGATCTGTTTTAAGAAACAGGATGTATTATTCCTGGGAGAGAGAAACCCACTTGTTCTTCAACACGTGGGTGCAGGTGCAGGTAGAGTTGCTAAGCTGGTAAGAATTCTTCCCCCCAAAATTTAATTCTTTTTCTTTGCATTTAAAAAGAGTGTTGAAAGGGATTTAGTAAGTGCCAGCTGAATGTTTTAAACAGCTGAGCATTTATTTTTTGCAAGGATTCATTGCATTGTGGCTTTCTCACTTTGTTTTTTCTTTTGTGACTCTTGCCATGAGAGGAATTTTAGCTTTCCCTTCTGGCCCAACACAGAAGTTCAGCTGCTTTGGGCATCCTGAAGTGTACAAACCCAGTGAGGGCTTGAGGACAGAGATGTGAGGATCTCTCCTGGCTCTCAGAGCCTCCAAGGAACGGTGGAATTGTCCCCTGGGTGATGGTCAGTCCTGAGAGGAGGGAGAGGAACAGCACCCCAGAGCTGTTTGCAGTGGCTCCTGGCCAGGCTGATTGTTCACCCCTTGGGCAGACAGAAATGGAGCCTCTCAACAGGTCACTTTGCCTGGCTGCCTCTCTGTTGTTATTTTCAGAGCCCTGGTCACTCAGAGACTCCATCCTTATCCCTGTGCAGCTCCCTGAGGAAGAGCTGGCAGTTCTTTCCCTTCCCTTTTTCTCTTTGGCTCTCTGTCCCGCAGATACCTTGTGCAGCTTTGCTGGGTCAGTGCTCCTGGGTAGCAGATCCAGGGATTAGTGTTATCTCTGGAATTGTTGTGTATGGGCCAATATTGTATCGCAGCCTCTCCAGGGCTGCCTGGCAGGGGAATTCCATCATCCTCTGTACTTTCTAGAGATTTCAGCACTTTTACTGTCAGTGTCCAAAGCTCAGTGCATTTTTCCTTGGCAGGTGAGAGGACTGGGATGAAGAGAATATAGGAATAAGGAAGTATGTCTAGAAAACCAGATACACCTCTTTATTCTTCAGCCTGGTCTGTAGTTTCATACAAACCATGTTGTAAAAAGCCAATTATGATAACTTAGAAAAGAGGCAAAAAGGCTTTTTCTATACTACTGCTCATGTTTATGATCTCCTGGCTTCATAGCCAGTTCTCAGCATAGCTTGCTACTTAGTTAATGTATTTGACCTAATGACCAAATGTGGCAACTTTATGAATTATGTATCAGTCTCTTGGGTACTGAACTGTGTGCTTTAGTTTTATTAAATCATTTCTGATTTGATTATCTTCATTAGCTCATGCAGCAAGTTAATTTCTTTTGAATTTATTGTTCAGACTTTACAATTAAAAGATGCAAATCAAATTGTGCAGTTCTCCTCCAGTCTTCATTATGATATCAGTGAGTTCTACAATTCCAAATACAGTTTTAATGCAGCTTTTTTATAATCTAAGAATAGAAGATCAATGTAATACATGCATTATCAATTTCTGGACCCTGCACGATCTGTTCAGAAGAAGCACATTTCCAGACTGAGGAACATCAGCAGCAGCAGTGCATGATGGACTTTTCTATATTTCAGCTTGCCAATTAGTAACAGAGTGATGGTTTTCTCAGATGCATAAATCACCCTTTCTTAACAGCAATATGACAACCCACCTCAAGTGAGAATATCAGGATGTTTTAAACAAGCTAAAGGTGGGCACTTCTGAAGTACAGGGTTTATTTTGAAAATCACCCGGGAGGAGATGTCTGGGGGTAGTGAGATACAAGTAGGAAATATTGACAGGTAGGTGGAGAGGGAAGGCTTTGTGTGACCTGGATGTTCCCTGTGCCCTGCAGAGCTCAGGTGTCATTGTTCAGCTCAAACAATCAGCCTAAATACTGCAGCTGAACGCAAGGTGCAGTTCTTATCTTCTCATAATTATTAAGAACTTCTGGCTGAAGTGCTGTGCCTAAATCTGTATAGATGGAAGATAAAGAGCAAATCTGGTTTTTTTTGTGGTTGACTTGCTGTATTTCAATTTTGGAGCTATTTTCAACTTGGTTATGGAATCATCCAAAATTTCTAATCCAGGATTCTAAATAGCTCCTGCATATGCAACAATTCAGTTCCAAAAAAAAAAGCAAAAATTAAATGATAGATGGGCCTGTGTTATTATACCAATGCCTGAGGCTTTTCAGTGTGGTAGAGCAGAGGGTTTTGCTTTCCTGAGTGTTTATTTAAAGTAAAATTAATTTGGTCCATTCATAGTTTCTTTATTTTATTAACTGAAAAATATATCAATTGCTTTGCAAGCTTTTCATTTCTCTGTGTTCTGTGTGCTCCCATCTGTGTGTTACCACAGGGGGTTTCTTTTGTTGCTTTTTTTGTTTTGATTCAGGTTTTTTGGTGAGCATGTGTTCAGTTGTTAGAGGGTTAATTTCTTAGGCCTTTAGATTGTAGTTTAAATACATTCATCAATAAAGCCCCATTCTTAGAGGAGAAGATTCAGATTTTCTTGGAAAAGATGGATATATCATTTTTTTTTTGTATTCCTTGTTCAATATGTTCCAATCCGTTGTCTTCAGAAATGTTCATTTACCATTGAGTAATTTTCTAGTGGTGAAATTATGCTTAATCTATAAAAGGATACCTGGTGTTGTTTCTTTTTTCCTATTTTTAGAGAGCTAAGATTTGATTCTGACCTTTCAATAGACATGTTTATGACTCAATAGTAAATATTACTGAGGAAGGCATTCCTCCTGGTCATTTTGAGTCAGTCTGATAAAAACCTTGATTTAGGACAAGAGTACAGGATTTCCTGGGGAATAAAGTAGTTGCTGAATAGAGGGACAAAATTTGTCACAAACCCTTAAATTAGGCAGGGATAAATGAAGGTGGGACTTGTGCAGTTGGAGAGTTGGCATTTCATTTAAATCTGTGGAGTTTCACCAGTGTAAGTAAAATCTATTCCAGAGTCCTTTCTTGAACGCTGAAGTTTTTCCTGTTTTCTTCTGATTTATCATGGATGTACTCCTGGATGAAGATGATAAGTTTTATGCTCCATGTATTATTTTCTACTGTGCAGGCTAAAATATTACAATTCCTTCTTCAAAGAAAACAATATATTTGAATGAGAACTAATTACCTCTTTTTTTATTCCAAGTGACAAAAGCTAATATATCACACTTAGCCACTATAAGAACTCCATTTCAGTAAACTAATTAAACTAATCCTATCTCTACTCATTATTCTCAGTTCTGCTAAATATTTTAACAGCATAGATTTATTTCATTACATAAATTATATCATACTTAAAGAAAACAGTTTGCATAATGGCGTATTTGCATTCCCAGGAGTTTATTTTGGGTTTTTGAATTCAGACTTCACATTTCAGTTGAAATAATATTATTTGCCTTATTTACCATGGTAATTCTTCTTAATTATTACTAATTATCTAGAATGATGTATAGCTTTAATTAAAAGTAAGTGCTTGGCATTCTTGTTAACTTGGATTAAACAGTGACAGTTCTCCTGCATATAGACAATGTAATGTTAGGAAGTTGTGATGTTTCCTAGAGTTCAAACCCTGGAATTTCATAACATTGTAGGTGGTCCTTTCAATGAACCAACCCCAGGGTAAAAAACAAGTTGCTTTTTGATTGTTAGTGATTTTGATTGTACTAAATAAAAAGATCATGTGCTTACTGGACACGTCTTAAGCTATATAATGAAAATAATAATGTCTACCTCATTTTTGCTACTTAGACTATGAGACCAGACTATGTTGAATGCTAAGAATTTAACCAGCAGTGTTGCTGGGAAGCTGTAAAGGAAGGGTTGCAAAAGTACCACTTTAGAATAACTGTGTTCTATTTAAAGATATGTCATGCAATTAAAACAACAACCTGTAAACCTCCCAAATCTCTTTAAGATTAGTTTAGGTCTTGCACTTAATGTACCTGTTGCAGGGCTTTCCAAAATGCTAAGAAAAATGTAGATAATAAGCAATGAATAAAAATGAATTTACGGTATGTTACTCATGTGAGCTGTATAGAAGATTGATAATTTCAATGATTTTTTTGATAAAACACTTATATCACAGAGGTGATGGTGTTCCAATCTTAATGCCGGTTTTTATACTGTTATCTGAAGTTTGATTTCTGTCACTGCTAATGGCTTTTCATAGTGCTGACATGAGGTGAATCATGAGGAAACTCACACAGAAAGAGAGCTAATTTTGGGTAGTTCTAGCTGGGGATTCTGCATGATTTTTGAAGAATGAGAGGCAGACAGACAAGAGTCAGACAATTTGTAAATTGTTTCATGCTGAGTGCTGTGGGTCACGAGAGCTCTCCCACTCTTGTGCTTGCCAAGTCCAATCTGCCAGCTGCAACTGGCAGAACTGGAATTCATCAGCCAGGTAGCAAGCAAGCATCACCACAGCTTTCCATGACACTTCACCCTGCTTGCACCTCAGCTGCTTCTTCAACACAGCACTGTGAATTGCTTTCGTATTTTGCTCATCAATAATCCAAAGCTTTCATTCATTGGCGAAGTTTATATGTACACACTGTTGTTTTGGTCAGTTTGCAAGTATTTGCCAATAATTCTTTACAAAAGACCATGATAGTTTTGTTTCTATCATCTGTTTTGTTCCTTTTCTGACACTGACAAGAAAAGCAAATCAGTGTGTGAATCTTTAAATTTGAGTTTTTGTTTATTCCTCAATCTGCAAAGATGTTACCTACAAACAAGCTTCGGATGTGCTTTATAGAGATTAGTATAATGATGTAATCTGCTCACATTTATATGTAAAATGTTAAATATATTGCAAACAGATTTTTCAATGCTAAAAACTATTAGAAAGAAAAAGGGAATTAAGGCTATGGTGTAATCTATTTTATCCTTCTCTGATACATCTTTCTCCTTAACAGTTAGGAGAATATGGAGTAAAATTTTGAAGGAAGATAACTGTTTCAAATAGCAGTTCTTAAATTGATTCCAAGTGCTTTATGAACCATTCAGTCTTAGAAACAGGGATAAAAGACTTCTCTTTTGAAGAATATCTAGATTCTAATACTTAATAGAAGATTTTAAGTAGTGTTTGTGGCACTTTTATTTCTTTTCTTAGAGTCATAATTGTGATGAAACTGTTCAGTAAGGGAAAAGTTGTAGCTTACAGAGCTTTTCACTTTCCAAAGGCCTCTTTAGTTTGAGCTCCCTCCCTAGAGGTTGAATGCTGGCAGTGCTGGTGCTGAGCTCTGTGCAGTGACCCTGCTCTTCATGCAGAGATCCTGGGCATTGGCCTCGAGGAGCTGTCAGAGCATGCAGGACACTGCAAAGGTTGAATAGGTCTGGGAAGCAAAGCAGGGACCAAACCACACCTCTGTGGCATTGTGGTGTGGCCAGACTTGGGAGCTCACTGACGTGCATGAAAATCCTGGGGTTCTACCCGAGGCTTGGCCAGGACACAGCTGACAGCACAGGGGAGTGCCTTGGAACTGCCAGAGGGCAGGGCCGGGTTAGATTTTAGGAAGAAATCTTGCAGGGGCTGCCCCTGGATCCCTGGAAGTGTCCAGGGCCGGGTTGGACAGGGCTTGGAACAACCTGGGATACTGGAAGGTGTCCCTGCCCATGGCAGGGGGTGGAATGGGATGAGCTTTGAGGTTCCTTCCCACACAAACAATCTCAGGTGATTCTCTGAAGCTGCACTCGTTTGGAAAGCGCCTGTGACATTGCACCCTGACTTCCAGCGTTTATCAGGGGTTCTGGATGTCACTCTGACTCTGTCTTGCTCGTGCAAACTGCTGAGCCCAGCTGTCAGAAGCAGAATTGAAGCTCCTTCTGCTGAAACCAGGACAGACTGGAATATACACAGAACTGGCTAAAAAGGAGGTGGGGGTGAAAAACGCATAAGTAGACCTGGAGCTGGTGAGGGCTCAGAAGATCAGTAAATATGAAGTCTTGCTGAGGGTCAGGAGTCTCTGTTTTAGTGGATTTGAGGGTACTTTGCTCAGCTAAAGTGACCGGCAAGTAAGAGGGGGTGTTGGGGAAGGCAACCTGCCTTATCAACACTAGAGGTAGGCAGAGAGAAAGAGACTTTCTGCTGCAGAATATTTGATATCTGTCTTCCCAGTATCTATCTTTACTGTTTATTTATTTTTCTCAGTACATCTTGCATTATGGAACCACATTGCTTAGCACTAGTTATCAGTATCAGTGAAATAAAATTTTCAGTTGCTAGATATGGTAACCCAATAAAATTGGTTGTGCTCTTTAAAGTGTGTTGTGACTGAGTAAAATATGAGCTGTGTATGCAGCTTCAGTCTGCTTGCCTAGCTTGACAGCAGGGTTGTGCTTCACTTGACAGATGTCTGTAATCACTAATATTTTTCATAGTTTTGTGCTTTTCATAAGTCATCTATAAGATCATGTAGTAAACTTAGAGGGCAAACTTATCTGGTAATCTTTTAAATTTCAAATTGCAGTGTTAACATTTTTTGAAGTACCTTGTACATACATATATGTATTTATCTCTATTTGTACAGAACTTATGTATATAATTTTTTCATTGAGGTATGTGTACGTGTAGTGTAAAATATGCATATATTTTATAGAATTCTTTGCACTAAGCTTGCTCAGGGGTACTCTTTATTTCTGTTTGTGTTAATTATTGTGTCAATGTATAAATCATGCTTATAACTAAGTGATTTTGAAATACAACAAGATTTTTGCTTTTTTCTTTCAGGTACATCTTATTTAACAATGACTTTTCCTTTTGCATTAGCTTGCATGCTTGCAGTATTTACATTAATTGGCATGTGAGGAACACCATTTAAACAAACTCATACATATCCTTCCTGAATAATGCAGTGAGCTAAAGGTGTTTGAAAATTTATGTGGTTTCATGCTGGTAAATGAGATATACTTGTGGATCATGTTGCTCATATATAAGCTATATTTAATTATAAATTTATAATAAATACATCACTGGTCAAAAGATGTGCAGGTAATGTAAATATTTTATGGAAGTGCCAAAAATGTGGAATTGTTGAGGTGATAAAAATCACTCTGAATTTTTTTGAAAGAGTTGTTAGACCACAAACTCCATGTCAGTTTGGTCTGCAGTTCTGATAGTATAATATTTTGACAAGGAAAAACATTTTATACAAACCAAAGACCAGATCTTTCACTTTTGTGCTTACAGCTCAGTTGAAGTTATTCCCCTTGAGGAGCTGACCTCAAGTGCTAAATCTACCAATTCTATCTTTTGCTAGGCAAAGAAGATGATGACAGTATAAGCCCATGCACTCACAGCAGCAGTTTCACATATTTGATGAGCTCACACTCACGAGACATCTCCACATCCTGTAGTGTTCAGCCAGGTGGACCAGGCATTACATAGCCCATAGTGAGTAAAGAGTCCTACATTGTATTAAGCTCTCTCCATTACTTTCTAGAACTGTGATGAGTGGCTGGTGGTGTTGGGGTGGGGGTACAGTACTAGGAAATCTTCCTCATTGATTACTCCAAAATGCTTTCTTTTTTTGTTGTGTTCTTCTCGTCTCCTCCCATGTGTTCTGACAGTTTCATCCTAAAGTGGCCACCTAACAAAGACACCTTTAGTCTATTATGCCTTGTAGCCTGTTGTGTAATGGCAAAAAAAACCCCCAAAACAAAACCTAAAGAAGCTCCAGTGTATTCATTAAAAAATAATTTGTTCTTAATTACTGCTGGTCATGATAATAGAGAGGTATTTAGAATGAAAATTAGCCAAAGTGAGCAAATAGCTCTCCAGATATAACACATGGGTATGAACAAAAGCTTAAAAGAATATTCTCCAGCTATTTAAGTGTCTTTGCATGGTATAATCACCAGACCCTGATAGTAAAATGATGGATATTTATTGTGTTTATTTCTTGTTAATAGCAAAATTCTTAAATTATAGTACTGAAAATGTTAAAAACAAAGGCTGATCTGACTGAAAAAACCTACTCTGTAACAAATTGGAACATTTAAGAGCTGTGTGAACAGGTCATACAGCCTAATTTCAGATCTAGGCTATTGATCTGCTGCTTTTGTGCTAGACACCCCTCATTACTTTGTGCCCAAGGTATTATTAAATACTCTAAGAGCTCCAAAGCAGCAAAGGCAGTGCTGTGGATTGTCTATCCCAAAGTCAAGCACACAACTATTGGGATATCCAAGGCTTACAGGTCCATGCAGCGTCTCCTGTAGCAGATGGTGCTGCTGGGGGATGGCAGATGGACACAAAGTGGAGTAGGGGCAGGGGGAGGCTGGGTGAGGGGAAATGGAGAAATGGGAAATGGAGAGCTGATGGTGTTGGAAAAGAGCTGAGCAGGGTTGGTGAAGCCAAAGAATTGGGTATTGTTGCTTTCTGTGGACACTTGGGAGGAGAGGACGGCACGTGGGTGGTGTTTTTGGCTCAGGAGGTACGTGCTGGCCATAGTAACTTACAGAGACATGTAAAAGAACCTTTAAATAGTCACATCAGGGAGTTTCTGAAACAGGATTCCAGTTTGAGCATGGGCCACGGGAGGTCAAACACTTATCAAATTTTGAGAAAGGAGTTCTACCCTTAAGAAAAATTATATCATGTGGCTTCCTAGCAGGTGACTCAACTCCCTGACTCAGGAGTTATCTTCCAGCTCTGCTTTCTTTCCAAGAAAAGTCAGTCACAGATGCTCTGGCATTCTCAACTGCCAAAATCCCTGTGGTTGATAGGATTAACCAGCTAAATTTGTCCATGAAAAATAAGAAATCTGTGTTTTTTCAGCAACATTCAGTAATTCACATGTTACTACTATATTTGGTGATAGTGCTGCTTTTCCTAAACCTTGTGTTTACTGGAGTTCTGTGTAAATTTATACGATAAGAGAATTATAGTTTGTATACTATTTTAAAAAAAAAAGTGCTTTCTGCTCAAAGTTGCCTTATTTCAGGGGAAGGTTTATTGGAAATGCAACTCACACAATGTATGATGAGATGGAAAAAAATAACCAAAGTGACCTCAGTGCATGCAGCCCATGTGCTTGCCATTTTTCCATTTTCTTCAGCATTTATGGACAATTGAACTTACACAGTGTGCAGCAAATAGGTAGTTTCCACATCTTTCTGTGCATGCTGTCAAATTTGTATATTTTAAAAAATATTAATAGTAGTGCAGAGAAAGAAAAAATTGTATGTTTTGAAATTATATTAAGTGTCAGAAGTAGTAACTACACTGTGGCTCCAGACAATTCTGGCTCGCTGAATCAATTCCTTAATTACATTTTTCACTTATAAAATCTGACTCATAATTTACTTTTCAAGAACTCATATTTTGTGCAAAATTTAATTTCAGAGGTAAAATCTCAGTGAAGGGAAGCCTCAGTGCTGCTCTTTTCAGTGGAGTTAAATTTTGTACAGCTGTGTAGTTACCCTTTAAGGCATGGATCAGTAAAATAATACAGATTGCAGAGATGAACAGTAGCACAGTACCTGCACTAAAAACTAAACAACTTTAGGCCAAATAGATCTGTTATGAGCCTCTGTGTGTAGGCATTGTCATTACTGCCATGGGAAATAAATTGGGATAAGATCCTGCTTCGTTCTGCTCCATCTTCAAGATTCTGTCACACCAGATCTGCAAATATTCCTTCCCTAGAAAGTTTCTAGTGAGTAAGAGCTCTGGGACTTCGCATTGTGTAAATATGTGTCTATAAACTTATGAGTTTGGTATTGAGGGGGGCTCAAGTTTTCCTTTCATGCCAGATCCTCTCCCAATTTCATTTTACGTGTAGCTGTCTATAACTTTTGCTGTTCCAGCTGCATTAACTTATTCCTTCTTACATACTATCTTCATAATTTTTTTGAGGACTGTCAGTAAACCAAAAAGAAAATTGTGTTTTCTAGGTTAGGTAGCATACTTTTATTCCACCTATTTAATCAGATTAAAACCTTTAATGACACTCTTAATTGTTGTATTTTCCTGCCTTGCCTTTTTGAGCATTTGTTTGTTTCAAGCAATCAGCTAAATAAGCATTTTGAAGTTTCACCCAAGTTACTTAGTGCAGTGCCAGTGTGTTCCTGGGTGATTGATATGAACATAAAGAATTCTATCCATGTTTTCATTCTTATACCTGGATATATAGTTATTTTAGAAATGAGGTGAGGAGCCATTTGCGGTGTGCATGTGTCAATATTTATGTAGGCATACAAACAAAAGGTTGAAATATAAGTGGGACAATATGCAAGGTTAATTTTTGCTCTTTTTCTGGCCTTTTTAAATGAAGAAAACCTGCTGGTGTTTAGGTAATTCTGTGCCATCAGTTGTTTCAACCACTTTAGTGACTTAATTTTAAAAGGATGAATAGTAAGGAAAGATTTTTAAAAAAACAACAAAAAACCCCCTAGAATTAGTAGCAAGCAGTTTGGTCTGTGGTTATCTTAGCTGAATGTTACATGGTGATAGAATACAACACCATGGACAAGAAATAGTCTTGGATGCATTTGCTGCCTTCCTGCAGCTGATTCTTTCTGGAGGAAATGTTCTGCCAGCCAGCTTCTTTCAGTGTCAGCTTTTGAACCCTTGTGCCTGGGTGCTCTTTTAGCAGCTCAGACAGCTATAGTCTAGTGATATGTGGAATAGTTCACATTTCTGGATTTTACTAGCATTTAATTGAGAACTATTGGGTTTTCTGCATAAATATGTGTGAAATGATTGTTCATTTCTGATCCCAACCTTTTGATTAATCAGCTTTCCCTTGGGCAGTCGTGCAGAATTTGCCATGTTGTACAGCAGCCAAGCAAGCATTTAAGATTTTCATTGTTAAGCTCAGTTAAAGTACAAATTCAGATTTTAGTAAATGGCTTTTTGAATAAATAACCATGTAACATCCTCTGTGATACCACTTTTTTCCTTTTTCCTTTTTTTGAGCAATACAGCCCTCAATAGAAAGGGCTGCTCAGGCCGTTCAGGTTTTTTTCATCACAACATAAGACACAAAGTAGAATGAAGTAATCCCTCATAGCAGAGGAGCAGAGTCACCTTCTGGCCATGTAAAGTTTGATCAGGTGCTGGACTAACCCAGGAATAGAAACAATGCTGGGTTGGTCTGGCATCCCTGGAGAGCTGGAGAGGAACGCACCATGGGGTCAGTGAAATGCCTGCTGCAGAAAGAGCTGGGTATCATACAACTCATGACAGATGTTGGACACCTTTATAGTGCTAGTGTAACTGCCATCTGTATTATAAATTAATTTTTAAAGGGATTTATAACATTTAGTTGTGATTGAGAAGTAAGAATGTGAGATAGGATTACAAAGAATCTCAGAAAAGAAGCTGCAATTAATTTGAAATCCACTGGAACTGCACTAAGACACAGTTCTGAGTGAAGGATCACATAGCAGCTTGCAGCATGACAGTGCCTCTTTCTTACACCAACTTTGTTTAGAATTATTTAATGAGAAAATATGTTGATATTTTTTATCAAATGCCCTTTCATATCCAACTGCAACTCTTTTTTACCAGTGCCATCTTCAATCCATATTTCTTTTCCTGATACTGAATTTAAAAACTATTAGCTATAAATTCTCATGCTCTCATTATTTGTGTTATCTAATTGGAGAACCAAATATTGGAGAACTCCAGAATGGCACTATAGTTCTAATCACTTCTGTAATGCTTTTAAACTCAATGCAAACGAAATGATTACTCACAGAAAATATTATTACAGAGAAAATACAGCATGGGCAAATGTTATGCTGCTTTCCCTGAAGAATTCAGGTGACCTTATTATCTACCAACATGAAAAACTGCTGTTGGAAAAGGAAGGTCATTCAGACATCAAGGAAAAATCAGTCCTTGTCCTTTGCCATAGAGACTTCCAAGTATATATCAGCTGCTCCAGAGAGGAATCCCACCACTGATTTTCTGTGTGTGATATGTAGATAAAATCCTTGCAGATTTTCATTCCTGGGGATAGAAATAATTAGCTAGTTACACAGTAAGGTGATAATCAAAGCCACTTTTGCTAGGCACAGGCCATAAAGTCTGATTTGTCAACAACACCCATGCAGTTATTAATAGGGAATTTCACATCTACATAAACTTGTTGGGGTGTTCTGTGGAGTTGCAGATAGAAAATGAAGCTGTTTATTGATCAGAAGTGATTTTTTCCCTGGAGTCCGTGCCCTAACTGTAAAGTACAAGTGCTGACTGCCACACTCTGCTGATTGCAGATTTTTTTTTTGACAGCCAGGACCTGACTCTTCCCTAATCCGTGTAGCTGCATTGTAGGAATTACAAAGCTTCTGTGACAGACCTGTTCTGTATTCCAAGAACTGCAACACACCTGTCATCAGATAGAAGCAAGAATGCCCAAGTCATCACTTTACTTGGGAAGCAGAACAGATGATTGAAATTATTTCTTACTACTAACTAATTCCCCTTTTAGCAGAGATAAGCTGCTTTGTTCAGCTGTAAATGAAACATTAGGGTATTAGCTGTCAAGGCAGAAGTATTGGAGGAGCTAAGATTTTATCAGCAGTAGTAACATTCTGGGCAATAAATTGTTTTGTTGGGCAGAATACTATTCTCCAGAGGTACAGAGAAACAAAGCTCATTAAGGTAAATGCTTAAAGCACCACAAAAAAAGCAAAGACAAAGGCTTATTACCTTTGTTTTGGGGATAGATAAAACATTTGCACTTTTTCATCTCTGTGTAGCAGTGAAGAATTATGTGGTACTGTTATTAAAAAGGTGCATTTGTAGGCTTGTAGAATGCTTTCTGAATATATCCAAGGGACAAATACATTCCTGAAATATCAACAGAGAGCTGTAGTAAGTGATGGCTTTTTGGAAATTGTTTTGTTTCCCTTTGGGTAAAATTAGGTATCTGCACATTGTCCTGTACTTAGCATTCATCAGATTAATAGACTTGCATTATTAAATGAATGTTTGAAAGGGAGAAGCAGAAATGTTGGAGCTATGCTAAATATTTTTACCAATCTATGTACCTAAATTAAATTCATAAGGATTTATGGCATGAAGCATTAGGCTGATGGGAGGAGAGGAACTCCTGATGGTAAAGACTGCAGCTAAAGAAAAGTATCTGGAATGTTAGGGAGGAATTAGAGCTCTGTAAACCAAGGATAGACAAAAACTTCCTATGAGAAACAGTTAAAGAGGATAGAAGTGGAAGGAATCTCTGCGAGCTAAAAAGCCTGCAAGTAGCCAGAGGCAGACACTGTTTTCCATCATTACTTTTTTGAAGTAGCATTTTAGCAAACTGTAAAACAGAAGTTTCCTACATAACACAAAGAACAAAGAGGTGTAGCTGCAAAATTTCATGGGAGAGTCCATTAATAGCTGACATAAATGTCTTCAGAGTTTTCTCTGTGCAGCATTGGGGATTTGGAAACACTGAGGAGAGCTTTGCAGTCCATCCTGTCACCTACTAAGGAGTCAAGAAAAGATGCTTTAGGAAGAATTAGAAGACAGCTGACCAAAGCATGGGTTATTCATGCATGGCTTTCTGTAGACAGGAAATTCTACACAGATAAAAACCAAAATTCTGAATTCTGCTAGTTAGTTTTATGTATTATAGAAATACATTAAAAAATTCTATTTTCTATCAATATGTTATAATATATGTCTATATATTGTATGTAATATATAATATTACATATTATATATCTATCTATGTATTATTCATATTGTCTGTTGTATATAGGCAGAGTGGTTTTTAGGTATGGCTGTCACTGGGTCATTGTCCAGTGATGGACAAATCTCCAAAATCGGTTTTCCATCTCTGGGAAGCAGATATATTGGCCCACCTGAATAATCTGCTTGATTTTGAGGGGATAAGTACAACAGTAGTCAGATTTTGTATTGGCTAAGACTGAAATTAATGAAGTTTTTGTTTCCTCTTTTGGGGTAATTGAGCTTATCTGACAAAGTGCTCAGGTTTGGTGAGGGAGGATTCTGATTCTCAATTCCTAATCTGAAAATGTTGCCAAGGCAGAGCTGTTGCTGAATGGGAACATGAGAAGTTCCAAAGTTAAACTCAGAAGACCAAAATATCAGGGCTTCTTTCTTCTAGTAAAATCTTTACTCTTTCTTTCTCTGTGGGGAAATCTGTTTCCTTGGGTGTCTCAGGAGACGAATGCCAGGTTTTACACACAAGGGCTTCATTTTAGGTGCTGCTTCCTTCAGAACGACCAATCATTCTGCAGCAATTGAAGTAATCTTTGTAAATGTTGATTTCAGCCTGTGCTTTCTTTCCTCCTTTACTTGTAAAATAGGATTGAGGGAATGAACTGTGTAAGTGCAGTAGGTTATTGCTGGTTTTATTAAAATAAGCCTGGGATATTTTGCATTATGGACTCATCCCCAGGGTTCTCTCTCATATTTAGCCATAAGCTAAAACCCCCAGATTTTCAACCACAATGATCAGCAAATGAATGAGAACTGGACTTTGATCTTCTAAAATGCCCGGGTCGGCTTTGGGGTGCTACAGATCATAACCATCAGGTGCTGCACATCATTGACACCCCACTGTGAGTTCATCTGGGCCGAGCTGTGGTAAACATCCAAAGTGTTCACGGGAGAGAGAGCACCTTGAAGGACCTGTAGGGATCAGATCCAGCCATTTGCATCATGAGCAGGTTGATATTTTTGTGGTTTATAACCCATTTTCCTAAGCAGCCTCTTTTCTGAGTTCTATACCAGTATTGAAAAGGGCTGTTGGGAAGATGAGTTCATAGAGCTCTTGTGAAGAGGCCAATCATGAGCTGATTACTTGAAGTACTTTAAGTAATTTAGGCCTGGAAGATATCAGTTATGGTTACAATTTGTTGTTTTATGTTAACAAAAAGATCGACCTAGACAAAAACCATAGTCCTGATTGCAAAAGATAAGGTGGAAAGGTCTACTCTAATTTTTAATTGGTATTCTAAAGTAATTTTAATCATGCTTTCATCTCGTTTCAAAGCATAAATTTAGTTTTAAATACACACTTATTTGGGAGTAATGATGGACAATTACTGAAATATTCAGAGACCTGGAATAATTTGCATATTTACAAGTGGCTTGTTTTTATCTAACATCTAGTTAAGCTTTGGGTATGTTACTGCCATGAATCACTAGGAAAAAAAATTAAAAAATAACCCCAACAACAGCGAAAAAAACCAAAACAAATACAAAGAAACCATAAAACCAGAATAAAACACAAACAAAATAAAAAGTTGAAATATTTCTTTGTTCATGTCTACTTTAGGAGCTCATGGAGGAGCTTGAAGGTGGATAGAACTCTGAAAAAAATACCAAAGTTTGTTGTTGTTGTTTTGAAAGTGGAAGAGAAAAGTTTTCTGCAGTGCCTCAGAACTGTCAGGCTAGCAGGGTACAAGGTGCTGATCTGAGAGAAACTTCCCCAGGCTCACTTTGTACTGACAGGTCTAACCCAAATCCAGCCTTTCCTTACTGTGTCACTCTGACTTTATGCAGGATCAGGGATTTCTGTCCTCTCTCAGCTTTGTTCAAGCCAGCACAAACCCCTCTGATCTGTGTGTTTATTGGATAGAGCACTGGCTTATGGCTAATCTGCACAGATTTTACTGCAGGTCATCCAAGCACTTAGTCCAGCTCTAATGTGTGTGGTTAAAGGAAAGTGTGTATTTTGGATGTTTGTGACATGAGAACCAGAAGCATAAGAAGCTAAACATATCTTATATATAGATCTATCCTGGCCACACAGCAATATCTTTAATTTACAGTTTCTGTAGCTGTGCTGATTTTTGACATTGCTCAGAATCAATTAAAACTCATGAGAGTGCAGTGCAGAGTTTTGGCACCTGACTGTGCTGCTGGGGAGGGTTGTGGTACAAGACCAGAATTTTCTGTTTAGGACATCAGTGCAGTTGTCTCTTGTTTCAGCAGCAAGAAACGGAGAGATAAATGTTAGGAAAATTCTACACTTGTCAGAAAAGTTGTAAGTGGCAGAGACTTTCATGGTCTCTACACCAGCCAGTGAACAGTTTATGCTGTGCTTTGTAGAATTGCTTACTGCAATATTTACTGGTGGAGTGTGGAGTGTTTTATCCCCCTGACCCCCATGTTTTAATCTGTGTAATGTTGCTTTTTCATGTCAGCCCTTTGCCTCAGCTGCCTGGGTGTGTATCTCACAGCAGCAGTGACTACTGAAGAGAGCAGAAGTGGTACTTAGCTGAGAAATCCTCCTTGTGCTGCTGCTGGGCCAGGAATTGCAGCTTGTTCCTGGATGTTGCAGGTTTGATCCTCTGGAGTGTAACCCACTGGGTGACTTTCCGTGCCTTGAAAAGATTTTTTCAAGTCCTCTCTAGTCCTCTGTGTTCATTATTCATTTGGATTCTTTGCATGATTTTCATTTCAATGAAAAACTCATAGTTTTTCCTGTGTCAGTGGTTTATTTTTTCATTTGTACTGTGCTTTAGAGTCCTCACTTGGCTAGCCAGAAGAGAGAATAATGGAGGGCTAGGATTGAAAAAACTGAGATGTTGTTCTGTTCATATATATGGCTTCTGGATAAATCCCTGAATTACTGTATTGAAGTTGCTTGAAATTTTACAGTCTTTGCTGACAGGAAAACTAGGAGAATCTATCAGCAGTGCACAGTGGATGGGCCACATTCCTCAAATAATCCAGTCAATTAAAAATTGATTTTTGTTCTAGGCAGCATGGTGGTAATGTAGTGGGGAGACAGTGTATGCATTACCAACAGAGCTCACATCAGTTAAGTGATATTTAGGTGATCTTCTGTCATGGGAGAAAGCAGTGCAGTTGATGATCTTTGCTACTGAAGAAGCTAAATTGAAGTGTCAGATACCAGAATTGCATTTTATTTCTAATATGTTGGCCTGCCAGCCTGGGAGAAGCTATGTGAAGTCTGCGAATACAAAGGGACAAAAGTGCTAAATCTAGCAGAAACTGAATGGTTTGGGGAAGATACTGTAACACAGCTTTTAGAGCCTTTAAATGCATTTAAAGGAATTGAATCTTGCACTTCAGTTGCTGGACCTTTTGTCTACTACCATTCTCCCTTTTCCTGGCAGTAAATGAAAGATATGCACAATCTAAATTGCAAGTCTTGTTTATTTTTTCTTTTTTTTAAGTACCCGTTAAAGTAGTTGAAGTGAGAACAAAAGAAAGGCCCAAGTCAATTAATTGAAAAATGTATTTCCCTCAGATGTGTACAATTCTGAGCTGCATGATTTAAAGAGGTATCTCTATCAGAAATGTGGAAAGGTGCAGTTGTGAAGATTGGGCTCTATCTTCAGCACACACTGTGAGTCTGCAGTGTGAAACACAAAGTTGAAATCAGTCTGCTCTGCTCTTGAGTCATTCATTAAAGCATCTATTGCTGAAGACAGCTTTGCAAATTTTCCAAGAGAGTAGAAAACACACAGGAAGTTTTACTTCAGGTTCTTAGTAACCACAGGATGCTGCAATCACATCTGCTTTATGTTTTGAAACATCTCAACATCTGACACTAAAGGTGTCAGATTTTTGTTTTGTTTTTGTTTTTAACATGATACAGGCTTTTCCCTTCCTTTTTCAAAAGCAGTTGTAGGCTGTCCTGGTGCATCTGTGCTTCACCTACAAGGGGGCTGCATTTCAGTGGCAGGTGAAGTGGTCCCTAAACTCTTCTCCAGACCTCTTGGAAGTTCAGGTCCTTAATTACTGCCAAATGCTTTATAGTGCTCAGGTGGAAGGCATTGGAGACATTGAAAGCAGGCTTGTCCTTTCAAGTTTAGGTCCTAATTTAAAATTTAGATGCTAATTTTTGAATTGAGAGTGTTACTTATATGCTTAATTTCTTTTACATCTAAGCTCTTTTTCATGGTGATATTTTAGTAACATATTGACATGCTCCTCAGCTTGGCTTAGCTTTCAACCTGCAGCATTGTATCTGTTTGTAAAATGATTGTGTCAGAGACAGGCTGGAAAGATGGGCAGTGATCTGTGAGGTATTTCACATCTGTAAAGTTATCCAACACTATTTCTGAACATTGCGTGTCAAAAATGTTTGGAATCTCCCAGCCAATTTGCAAAGGAGATAGTACATTGCCAAACATAAGAATCTGAAATTGTTTTCAGTAGGAGAGATTGATACCAAAAAAAAGCTGGCCATCAGTGCAGTTATTTCTTAGCATCATATTTGATTTTAACCTAGGTTTTAATAAGCTGAAAGTCTTCCATAAAAGATAATTTCACATGTGTTTGTAGATTTTTTCATTAATTTATTGCTAGGCTGTATAAAGAGAAAATAAATCACAAATTCTCTATCAATGTTATTCTTGGGGTAAAAGGCTGCTGGGTTTTAGTGTTTTGATAGGGGAACAAAGATAAAGAAAAACAAGAACTCCAGCATGATTTGAATACAAGTGGCTGACTATGATAAGTATGCAGGGCTCCCTTCTGTTAATTGCAGTATTTCTAATGAGACTAATTTGACAGCCCCTGTGTCACATTATGCTGAGTATTTCCTGTACTATCACTTGGAGGAGAAGCCTCCTCCCCACCATGTGAATAGTTTTGATGGATTATAATTTCAGGTCTGTGCCACAAGCAGATACTTTTTCTCTGTTCAGTTTCAATGCCTTCTGCCTTTTCTCTAAATGGACAAACTTTTCCCAGGCACTGACAGAGAAAGTAAAAAGTGGGATCAGACACATTCCCTTAAAATGTCTTTTTCAACCGTGTGCCTTATTTGATTGTATTTTTTTGTGTAGAGATGACAGTTTCCTCAATTTGTTGCTGTGAATGACAGCTTATTGTAAACACAAAATCTTTTATTTTCTCTGGGTTACATTAAGTAGAAGGCATTTTTAAATTTTACTTTTTTTTTTCTGTATAATAGTGCAAAACAAGCTGACTACTAATCTCAAGATCAAAGTTAGATATTGTAACTATCCTAATATGGAATTTGATATTATAAAAACACCCACTGCTGTTTTGTCAAACCCAAGGAACTATTTTCTCTTAACTTGGAGTTTGCGTTTTGTGAACAGTTAAAGTAACTTCGTCCAAAGTATTTTGACAAAAAGTCCAAGAGTTGCCGTAACTTTTCTTTCACAATATTATTGTAGTTTTATCCAAACTCCACCAGGTGTTGCCAAAGAACATACAGCCAAGGCAAAGTTTACAGCTCAAGTGGAAGTTGCTTCGAACAAGAGTTCACATTTTTATGAACACAGCCATTAAGACCTTTTTCTGAAGCAGGAGCACCTTCCCTGCAAATTTAAGAGCATTCCTCTTTTCTTTGTAACTAAACATCAGGAATCAAACTATTTGGTACAGAACTGCATTGTTTATCTGGGTATCACTTTCTTAAAATTCAATTATCCTTATGAAAGGAAGACATTCACTCAGAGGCTATAGGTGAATAATATGCTGGTTTAACCATTAGTTACAGACTACTGTAAATATTCCACTATGTTGTTGTCTTAATTTGGGGTGATGGGGTGTCCTTTTAGTGAGATGCTCAGATTACTAACATTTTGTGTATTTGGTGGCTTTGGGATTTTTCCATTCCAATAAGCAAAGTTGCTATAGGCACTTTATTCCTAGAACCTTTGCTAAAGATGTTCCTTTCCTTTGTTTGCTTTTTGTCTTGCTGAGTCAGGAGTTCTGCAGATCACAAATCAGTTCTGTCTCAGGGTTTTGTCTCATTCTGGGAAGGAAAATGTGCTTCCTAAAGCCAAGGTTTGCTTGAGGTAATAAGAGCCCCAAAGTTGTGGCTGCTCACAACAGTGCAGTGCAAAAATGCTCAGGCAAACAGCTCTCGGTGGCAGCAGGAATCAATTCCGAGCCTTGGCGCAGAGCAGTTTCCATCCTGCCTCCCTGGTGAGTCCAGCCATTGTGCTTATGGCATAAAAAGCAATGTGCATTTTAATTGCTGTTCTTGTTTTTGAACTGTTGCTCGGCTATTACTATGGTTTAAGTGAAAAAGGCTGGATCGTGGACAGCACTGGTTGCCAGAAAAGGTGTAAGCAGGGACTGCTTGTGATGGTGATGCAGAAAATCTGTGTTAGGTGCTGCACTGAGCCAGGAACTTGGAGGGAATCACCTCTAGCAGGTAATTGGGAGTCTCTGGAATGGCAGCTTTACATTCTATAAATGCTGTGATGTTTTCTTTTGTGCTTTAATTAAAGCTTTCACTTTATTGTTGTGCACAAATGTTTTCTATTTGAATGTTTATTGAATGTTCAACAGCAACAAGGAAGCCAGGATTCTTTGGGGTAGTCTGGCACAATCAGCATGGATTGCAAAGATAAAGGTGGTTAAGGAAGAAGGAAGGGAAAAACCTGAAATGTTGTGGTTACTTGAAGCAGAAACATGTTCAGAAATATGACTGTAGCTAAGACTGCACAAAGAAACTCGTTGCTCGTAGGAAATCCAGGGCAGTGACTTCACCTGGTGGTATTTAATTAATTATTTATTGAGCATTACCTTTGCTTTCCCTTGGGATGCCATCTCCCTCCTTCCACCCAGAAGTGTCAACTAATGATTTGGATATAGAATATTTTAATTACTTTAGATCTCAGTCCATGTTAGTGTGTAGGTAATTTGCTCCCTTTCATAACTATACGAGTGCAGCAGATAACTCAATATTGCTGTAGCTTTCCTGGGATCTCATTTTATCCCCAGCCCAATGCACCTGACAAAGAGGGTGGGAGGGAAGAAGAGGAAATATAAATTATCCTACGGAGGGGAGGTTGGATCGACGTTTCAGCTGCCAGGTGTAATACAGATGCTGTGATCAGTGCTGAGAGCCAAAATGCTCACAGCCCTCGTGCCAGTCTGAGCAAAGGTACTGAGGATTGAGCACTTCTCTGATGTGGTCTTATCAGTTTGAGTATAATGTAAATCCTGTTAGAGCAGCTTTGTCCGATCTGCCTGTAGCTTTGTTCTGAACCTTTCAGTAACAGTTCACTGAAGCAGAAAGAACCCTGTGAATTGATATTATAAACCTGCATGGTTGCTTTATTCATTGCTGGAGCAACAGAATATAACAGAAGTATTTATTTTAGTGGATTGAGGATATATTTTTTTCCCTATCAACATGAGCAGAGGAAAAATGTTCTAAATGCAAAAGAGGAAAAGCTAATGCTATAATCATATCCATACCCACTCAGAGCACAATCCCATTGAAAGATAATGCAGAACACCATATGTTTAAATTATTTTACACATTCAGAGAGATTTTTAAAATCCCAAAGTGTTGTTATTTCCTGCTGATGTAGAAAAAATATCAGGTGACGCTATTATAATCAGGAAATAATAGTCCTGTGAAAGAAAAGCTTCTCATAATGCACTTAGTCTTTCCAGACAACTGTATTTTTCTAAGCACCACCTACCTGCTCTCTTTGGGACTGAGATGAGCCTTGGCAATTCAAGATTGCATTGTATTCACTTTCTTGCTGGTGGGCATTTCTTACTGAAGTTCAAGAGCGTGTAATTTCTCTTTAGTCTCACTGCTTTGATATGGTATTTGCCTAATAATCAAACAAATTAAAGTGTGGAAAAAATTGATAAAACTGCAATATCTTAAAATGAAGAGGCTGAAACAGTAAATTGAGTTCCTTGTAATAATGCTGCGGTGCCATGTTGACCCTTATTCTTGAAAATCAGTTTTTTATGTTGTGCATCAGTAAGATGTGCGCTATTTGAACTTTTCAAGTGTCATGTAATCTAAAAATTCAGGCATTGTACTTCAAGATCTTCTGCAGAGTTTTAATTAACATTTGTGAATTATGCAGATATGGAAGCCCAGCTCTGTTGGTAGATGTTTGTGCTTGCTATCAATGACTTTCTGCTACTTAAGACACATCTTCTCTTGTGTGGAACGCTTAAAAAGTGAGTTCTATTACAACTAAAGAGTTTTTTTAAATGGGATGCACTGTAAGATGTGAGTTATTTAGGATAGAAATATTTTTGTGTACTGCTCTTAAAATTTCACTGCTTCTTTAGGTGGAGTGTAAGGAGTTTCACACTGACACAGAAATCAGAATAAGTTTGGGTGGGTTCAAAGCCAAGTCTGACAAAATTTATTATGTGATGTAATGGGTGCTGTGGGTGCCTTATTGGATGAGAAGTCAGAGGGTGTTTTATTTTTCCTTCTTTTTTGATTTTCCCTTCCAGGGAGAATAGTAAGAAAGAACATTTTCTTTGTGTTAATTTCACATGTTTCAACAATTTTCGAGTGGCAGGAATGCTCCTGATTTTCCATATGTATCTGTTCTCTTTACATAGTAAATATTTGCATGACCTTTCATGGGATGAGTGGTGCTCTTCATCCTTGGTAAAGGGCCTGGGGTTTCAGGGAGTCCTGAAGCAGCTGGCAGTGCAGTTTTAAAGTGGGTAACACACAGTCGAGTGTGAATCCTGGGTGGGCATTATTTGCTTCATTCTCACGTCAGGTTCCAGCTACGTAAATCTGACAGCTGGAAGTGCAGTAAAATATAAAGAGGAAAAAATGGAGTTATTTTTGCAGATTGCTATTTTCTTTCCATGTCCCCACGCCTCTCATCAGTCCAGATGTTTTGTCCATTGACCACGAGACGTTTGCATCTCGAGGTTATGAAAACATCCCTGCTTGTGTTAGCAAGAGGAATGTTTAACTGATTTAGTAGCCAGGTCATCTCTCTCTGATCACAGTAAATATTTGCATTGATTAGAAGGATAAATAAGGCCTGTTTGCAAGGCCAGGAATTGTATTGCCTCAAGGTGCTGCTTATTTTTTTTTTTTCTGTTTTATATGGTTTTTATTATTATACTTTTTTTTCCTTCCAAAATAAGCTTTAAACATTTCTGAATAGTTTATGGAAAAAATAAGGTGTATATGTAGTGTTATGTTTTCACATTTATGTATCTCTCCTCTAAAGTTTGTGGAATTCCTTGCAGACCTGTTTTTGTATTAAATTTTCAGTCTGAAACAATTCCTCCCATTTTGTGCTCTATAGAACTGTAATATTTGTCCAATGATGAGCTGCATTCAACATTTTGTTAACTGAAATGGGAAGTGACAGAACTGACTAAAAGAAAATGTCCGTGTCAAAGAAACTGATATTACTTCTTTCTCACAGATTACTGAGTGCCTGGACACTGAAGACTCTGAGATTGCAGATGCACTAAGGTTTCATATTGATCCATGTTAGCCTAATTTGATCAGAAGAGTGACTTCTGCATCGTGTTATTTTCTTCTGTAGTATTTGATTGAGATGGTCAAACACTGAGAATATTGTGCAGGAAAAAGAGGGATTGGAAAGGAGAGACATTTGAAAAAATAATACAGATTTGTTAGATAAATTCCATTTGCATTGATTTTCACTAGGTATATATATCTTTGGATGGCAGCTGTCTTCAAAATAATAGCATAATAGATAATACTCTGCTACATAATTTTGTATTTTATTACTTCTTTTCACTGATATTTGTAGAATAATTTAATCATCAAAGTTGCTCAGGACCTGCCCACTCAGCAAAGATATTTCTCTTTATTGTATTGTCAGTGGGTTTTTTTGGCAGAATAGAAGGAAGCCATGGTTGTTATGCAAGAGTATGAAGTTGGAAGATGTTTGAAGAACTACAAAATGGGCATGAAAAAGTATCAGTTATTTGCTAGTCTAGCAGAAGTAGGTCTGGAGTACAGGGAGTGCTCCATCCTCAAGAACACGGGCTGTGTCTGCTCTGCAGTTGGGGTTTGGCACAAGGTGACCTGCCACATCAGAGTCCTGGTGCTGGTTTGAGGAGGGCCCCTGCCCTGCAGGGTTTGTTTCCTTGCTTCAGGAGGGGATGGAGGCCGGGGACTATAAAGCACTGCGAGATTATCACAATTTCAGAGGTTCCCTCATCACATCGTCGTGCAAGAGCTGGGAGTCTGGAGAAAGCAGCATGGGATGGTAGCTCAGAGGCTCCTGCTCAGGGAGCAGGGGTGGCAGGGTGCTTCTGACTGATCTGCTCTTCTCCAGGTCCTTCATTACCTTCCTGGAGACACAGAATCACAGGGTTGGAAGAGACATCCAAGATCATTGAGTCCAACCCAGCCCCAACACCTCAACTAAACCAGGCCACTCAGTGCCACATCCAGTCTTTGTTTAAACACATCCAGGGATGGTGACTCCACTACCTCCCTGGGCAGATCATTCCAGTTCTTTATCACCCTTTATGTAAAAAACTTTTTCTTATAGCCAACCTATATTTTCCTTGATGCAGCTTGAGACCGTGTCCTCTGGTTCTGTCAGTGCTGCCTGGAGAAAGAGACCAACCCCACCTGAGCACAGCCACCTCTCAGGGAGTTGTAGAGAGTGATAAGGTCACCTCTGAGTTTCTGTTTTCCCAGGATGAACACCCCCAGCTCCCTCAGCCCTTCCTCACAGGGTTTGTGTTCCCAGCCCCTCACCAGCCTCGGTGCCCCCTATGGACGCGCTCAAGCACCTCAATGTCCTTCCTGAACTGAGGGCCTCAGACATGGAGCTAATCAGCTCATTGGAATCCCTCTCCCAGAGCTCCCAGGTTTTCCAGAGGAGCTGAGCCCTGCTCTCCCTTCCCACAGTCTTAGCAGGGAGCTTACCTTTTATACAGAGTCACCCCTTTGGGGACATGCAGCTTGCTTAAGGTGAAAACAGTCCAGTGGGATTTTTCTTGCCAATTGAATGTAAAGGAAACACAGGATCTGAAAATTATATTGTCTGAAAGTTTAACTAAGATATGATAAGCCATTAGTTTGCTGTCATTCCCTGGAAAAGATCCTAGTTTTGGTACCAAACTTTGTATTAGATGTCTTCTGTCCAGTCAAATGAAAGTAGCACCAAAAGCATCCATTTTGTACAAACTGGAAAAAGGCTGATTGTACAGTAACATGGTAGAAGCCTTAGTGTGAGATAGGGTAGTTGTCACTTGGTGTCATCACATCATTTGCAGAGCAGTTATTAGTTTTATTTTTCCTTGCAGTTATGGCTCCAGACAGGGAAAATGTGGTATATTGCTTTCTCTTTTCCTTTTTTTGCTCAGGAGATTGCATGCTTTGTCAAGAGTGCATTTGTTAGTCTCAGTGTCATATTTATATTAAAGACATAACAGAATCCTACTGCACTATCAATTGCTTTTCATTACCCTTGTCTTTGCTAGCAAAGGTCATCACCTCGCATGTGAATCAAATTTGGAAAGGAGTATTTTCTTTAGAAGCAGAATTGCAGTCTGAATTTCAAGGCAGTGCGGTTTGAGAAAGTTGATGTAGCCTCTTCCTGAGCTTCCTTTTAACAGATAAAGTTAACTCAGCACCTTTGTGTGGGCAGATTGCATCCTCCCCTGTCAGAGTTGCCGTTGCTTTTGTTTTGTTTCTCATTTGAATAATACATTTGATTACCATGGCAAATGTTGCAGCGTACGCACGCCTGACTGTAGTGCCTAATTAACTGATGATAACAAGGCAGGATTGCCCTCTTCTCTTTCATAAGCAATCATATACATGACAGTTCTTTTATCTTTCTTCAAAATTGACTTGCTCTCCTGACCCTTGAGCAGCTCCTGCTTTGTGTGTTTACCTCTGATGTCTTTGCAAGACTGTTAATTTTCTGTGGCATATCCTATCTAGTTGTAATTAACACATCGAACAGCAAAGAAAGAGTTCTGCTTGCAGATGCCTAATGGAGGAATGCTTTCTTCCAGTAATTATACAGCTTCATTTTACTGATCTCCATTGACCTACAAGGCTTTTGGGCTTGGGTTCTCATTGTTTGGTTGGGGCTTTTTTTGAGAACAACTGCGGTTGTATGGTCCTATTTAGGTAGAGAAAACAAGCTGAAACATCATTTGTCTACAAAAAATAGTTTACCTCCACATGTGAACTTAGGGACAGTCACTGGTAGGTTTGGTAAAGGTCTGAATTTAGCAAAGTTGAATTGGAGATAAACAGGGCTGTCATCCTGCATGTATTTAATCCTGAAGTCGAAGGCCTGTTCTTATAATTAGAAACTTGAAGAAGCACTTGACCTATTTTAGGGAAACATTGAAGTCACGTGTGCATAAAGCAAATATTTTCCACCATTGTGTCTTTAACTGAACTTAGATTTCAAATAGATGAAACCAGGATTTCTATTTACTGTTTTATAGCTAGACTGAGAATAAAGCCATAATGAATCCCAGTTCAAAGAGAGGAAGGTAGAAGAGGAAAGGTTGGTAGTTACAGCAATAAAAACAGGGGCAAAAAGAACAGCTTTTCTGAAGGACTCAGGCTGGAATAATAATGATAGAATTGTCTAAATCGATATATCTCTTGTCAGCCTCACGTCTGATGTTTGAATCAGTCAGGCCTTTTCTGCAAGAGCTTTCTTCAGGAATATTGAATTATTTATTATTTGTATCTTTTTTCCTTCCCTTTCTGATGATTTTTTTTTTCCTTTTTTTTCTATTTTTTTCCTAACTTAGTAAAATTTGTTTTTTATGCTGCCAGGTTCAGTGTTGTCTGCTGTTTGATAAATAGCAGTAATTGGGTGTATAGCAGAAGTCATGTAAAAATGTATGACTTCAATTACATCTGGAACAATTTTTTTCTTTATATTGATCTTTTTTTTTTTTTTTCTGTATAAGATCTCCTCTTCATAGCCTCCAGTGCTGACTTTTTAAAGAATTACTCTATGTCCATATGTTGGCATGCACTTTTGAACCCATGCATATTTTTTTTAAAAAATGGAGTGCTGTCTCAAATCAGTTCTGCCTGAGCAGTAAGTGAAAAATTAGAGTCATTCAAATAGTGAAATATTCATATTGTATTCTAGTCAGATGAAGGATTGCATTACTCTAAAATTACAATGCCTACTTACAGTCCCTGTTTCTCTTGTCTGAGATAATGAAATGAGGGTTCTGGCCAATTAATGAAAACATCATTTATTAGCAATTATAATCCAGATAAAATTAAAATATGTGTTTTGAAAGTCA
>VZUI01045252.1:0-48090 GCA_013401135.1 Cettia cetti | reverse complement strand
GAGCACTGCTCCAACAATTGGATTTATCAGTTCGTGAAGATAGTGATAGAATACATTCCACACCATAACCCAGGACAACTCCCATTATACTTCATCAAAAGCATGTTATGCAAACGTGCAGATTTAGGTGCCGCAATATCAGAAAGATACAAAGTTAGAACAGAGTGTCTGAAGGAAGGCAGTGAGGAAGGTCTGGAGTGGAAGCCATATGGGGAGTGGCTGAGATCACTTGGTCTGTCCAGCCTGGATGAGACTGAGGGGAAGATGCAGTCTGCAACTTCCTCATGAGGGGAAGAGGAGGGGCAAACACTGATCTCTGTGTTGGCCAGTGAGAGGACCCAAGGGAATGGCCTGAAGTTCTGCCAGGGGAGGTTTAGGTTGGATATTACAGAAAGGTTCTTCACCCAGAGGGTGCTCAGGAACAGGCTCCCCAGGGAAGTGGTCACAACACCAAACCTGACAGAGTTCAGGAAGCATTTGGACAATGCTCTCAGGCACGTGGGGTGACTCTTGGGGTGTCCTGTGCAGAGCCAGGAAGTGGACTTCATAATCCTGATGGGTATTTTCCAATAGGCATAGTAACATTGTGATTTCAAAATACTTCAAGCTGTTAAATTAGAGCATTGCTGCTTTACTTACTTCAAGAACTGCAAAAGCACTAACACATAGAGGATAATAAAGGTACCATTGTTTTCACTCCTTAGAAAAAGGAAAGTTAAATTCCTGAATATAAGATTAGATATAGTTTTGTTAAATCTGTATTTAAAAGTAAGCTGAAACTGTTTTTTTTTTTTTTTGTTAAAATCTGGTGAAGTTAAATCCTTACTAACTGTCGTTTATTCATCTTGCTTTGTTTTAATGCATATCTAGAGACAAGCAAAGTCTGTAATAAATTTTATTTTAGAGAAGCTGACTCTTAAAAAGCATCTTTTGCAGTTCTTCTTAACGTTTAACATTATTGTAGTGTTAAATCTGCACTTCTACTTCAGAGGGAAGATTGCTTAACACTAGTGACCACTAGTGTTTTGCTGGTTTCTGCTTAATTAATTATTAGTGATTGCTTGCTGAATATGTGGCTCTTTTTCTCTTTTCAACTAAACTGATAATGTTACAGATAAAGTAATATTTTAGCTCATGCTAGTAAAATAAAAAAGCCTTATCCTGAAGTATTTTAACAGTTTTAAAACAAATTCTTAATTTTAGATTGGTGAAGACCTGAAAAATGAATTGGCTAATGAGCTGAGTGTGTCAACCCCTGGCTTCAGTCTGGCTAAAGTAAAAGAACAAATGTTCTATAAGGTAAGTAAAAATTGCTGACTTCCACAGATCTGCATTCATTTTCTCTCATTTAAATGCAAAGTTACTAATTTTAAGTTCACCTAATAGTCACAGTAAATCCAAGTATCTAAAAGACTAATGAGAGTTCCTCTACTTCACGTTAGTATAAGGGTGGAGGGAGGGACTGGGAAAATGGAGGAAACTTCAAACTACTAAAAATGTTTTCAGTCCTCTTCTGCCATCCCTTACTTTTACCACAAAAAAGATCTTAAGTTTTAATGTTTCCCAGACAAATGACTTTAATTTACCTGGCTGTCAGATTGTTCAGGATGGAGACATTCTCATTGCTGAAATTAGGTTGGGTCTGATTGTATTAGTCAGAAATAGGTCTTGCAAGAGAGCAAGGAGAGAGGAAAAAGTTTGTAATGTGGCCCACTAATTCTTTGGAGCAAAGTTGTTTAGGTTCCAGGTCTGTTAGCAGAACCTTCTGTATGTAGCTTACATGAATCAAATATTTCCAGATGTTTGAAATGGAAATCCATTCTCAAATATCAAATCAGTAAGTGATGCAAAGCTGCATAATTGGGTCAATACTTGTAGACACAAACTTTGAAGTAGCTTATTTTGCCTAGCTGCATGACTTACTGTAAGCAATCAACATTTTCCCACCAAAATAATGATTAGCTATTCCTAAGTCAACATTTAATTTCACAGACTTTGAGTTTTGTCTGGAGACAGTGTTACAAGACAGAAAATTACTTAAAGCTTTACCGGTCCATCTTGCATCTTAGGGCTCAAATCATTGTTACTGTGTTATTTTGCTATTCCTCAACGTGGGTTTTTCTTCTTTCTCAGGTTGGACTTGCAGATGCTGTAGATTTATTTAGAGCCAGAAGAGTATTTATTAAAGATGGCTTTGCCTATGTGCCGTTTAAGGAGATTGATGTGATTGTTTTGAATAACTATAGAACAAAATTGTCTAAAGCACTGGCGGTAAGTCAGAGAAAGTCTGATTTTTACAACTGTTGTTGTATTCTTTGGTGACACTTGTGGACAATAGCCTTTTTGGGTTTTAAATTCATATGTTTCCATCTTGGAGAGTACCAGAAACATTACTACAAGTACTGGCAGCACTAAAAAACGTTCATTGTGAGCTGAGTGTTCATTAATTCCAAATGGTGTTTAGCATGTAATGTGCATCCTAAAGAAATTTGTGCTAGATTTTAGAAACTGTTTCTCACAGAGATAGTAACATGCCCTTTCATTCAACATGTTACCCCTATTCACACAATTGTTTTTTCTACTCCTATCTGTCTTTCCTCCCACAACATTTTGCAACAGTTTTTTGTTGGAACAAGTAAAATAGTCGTGGGTTTTTACTCTGTGTTCTGTTGGTAAGAACTGAGATTAGCTCACTTGGTTAGAGCATGGTCATATCTGGAGTGAAGAGGCAGAAGTTATGACATAGTAGCACAATTCAAGTATTGTTTGTGAAGAGAAATGCTATTTGATCTAGGCCCAAGTTCTGCAAGTACAGCTGGTTTAGCTGTGCTTTTGTAGGACATAGATGCTTTTTTGTATCTGCTGCAAAGGAGAAACCAGCCAAGAGAAATGTGTTTCATTTCAGGCACTCTGGTGATAGAGAGGTCTTCATGACTTTCCACAGAAGTGGTGCATCATGGCCAGACTTAATTAAAAAGTAATAAAGCCTTGAACATCATTACCTGTTTTGTTATTTAATTTGTCTCTTAATGAATATATTGATAACATTACCACTTTGATTAGCATTACTTGTGTGTCCTTTTGGGAGTATGTTTTAGTGGTTTTGGAGCAACTGGGTTCTCAGCACTTTGTTCTCAGCACCTTCTAGTGGACAATCCTCATACTAGAATTTGAGAATTAAAGACTAATGGTGTGATAATCTGAATGAGGCTTGAATGCTATTTCTAAAGAAGGGGTTTGTAAAATTAGGCTTAAAAATGGTATCTTTTGTTAAATATTTTGACTTCACTGGGTGAAAAATGGTCTGGATGGCCGGGTCCCAACTGTGGTGGTGAATTGGGCCATGTCCAATTGGTGTCTGGCCACTAGAGGTATTGGGTCCAGTCCTATTTAACATCTTTATTGATTATCTGGGATAAGGGAATCAAGTGCACTCTTAGTAAATTCATGAATTTAAGCATCAAGTTGGTTTGGAGTGTGATCTGCTGGAATTCAGGAAGGCTCTGCAGATCTGGATCTGGGCAGGCTGGATGAATCTCTGGGTGGAAATGAGCAGTATGAGGTTCAACAAAGCCAAGTGCTGGATCCTGTACTTGGGTAACAACATCCTTAAGCAGTGCCACAGGCTGGGAGCAGAGTGACAGGAAAGTTGCCAAACAGAAAAGCCTTGGGCGTGTTGGTTGACATCCAGCTGATCATGAGCCAGTGTGTGCCCAGGTGGCCAGGAAGGCTGGTGGCATCCTGACCTGTCTCAGCAATAGAGTGACCAGCAGGAGCAGGGCAGGGATTGTCCCTCTGTACTCAGCACTGCTGAGGCCACACCTGGAGCCCTGGGTCCAGTTCTGAGCCCCTCACTGTGAGAAAGACATTGAGGTGGAGTGTGTCCAGAGAAGGGCAACAGAGCTGGTGAAGGGTCTGGAGCACAAGTCCTGTGAGGAGCAGCTGAGGGAGCAGGGTGTGTTTAACCTGAATTAACAGAAGCTCAGGGGAAACCTTATCATTCTCTACAACTGCCTGAAAGGAGGTTTTAGCAAGGTTGGTCTCTGCTTCCAGGCAATTTCTGACAGGATTAGAAACATAGCCTCAAGCTGCACCAGGAGAGGGTTAGGTTGGACTACCTTCACTGGAGGGGTGATTAGATATTGGAGTGGGCTACCCAGAGAGGTTGTGTAGTCACTGTACCTGGAGGTGTTTAAGGAAGGACTGAACATGGCACTTGGTGCCCTGGTCTATTTGATGAGGTGGTGTTTGGTCATAGGTTAGATTTGATCATCTCACAGGTCTTTTGTAACGTAATTGATTCTGTGATTCTGTGAATTTGAGCAATACTTTTGGTTTTGACAGTCTGCTGTATACTTCTAATGGACAAAATATCCTGGTCATAGATAATGGAGAGATGTTTTTTCAAGCATGTAGTTTCTTACAGCTCTCATTAGAGGAGCAATTTTTCAATGTTAAAGCACCATAGTTTTCAAGTATGGGTTGTTTGTGCAGTATTATTGATTATTTGTACTTGATCCATGTTTTGCTTTGTGGAGCTTATTTGGTGCTACTCTAAGTAGTCACATGCACAGGTTTTTGGAAGGAGTTATGCTTACACAGGAGTGATATTATGATGAAGGCCTGCCCTGTCTTTTCCAAGGTGCTCTGAAATTGTACACCTTATGGGAATGGGCTTGTGCTAAAGATGCTCTTCCTAGATCTCCAAAGCACTGAATAATTTGGGTGGTTGCCCAGCCTTGTTACATTGCTCACTATGTTGCAGATGTATGTCACCATCCTGAGTGATTCTAGTTGGGGTCATAAGGGAGGAATAGAATGAGAGTGAATTGATGTGTTGACACTGAGCTTTGAAAGAACAGTAAATAATTCATAGCACTGACTTACAAAAAAAGTTTTATGTTGACACTGGCAGAAATTCAGTGCAGTCAGTTATGCTTTAATCACTTACTAGTCAAGCCCATGAAGCATTCAGATGTTCTCTTTCGTCATTTAAAAAACAAGTTTGACATCCCAACTGTGGCTATTTCTTGAGGCTTTCTAATAAGAGGAGTTGGTATTAGTCAGGCCTTCTTGGCAGTTTCAAGTACAACTGAAGATGTTAATTTTATATGCAAAATCAATATTGCAAAGGTCTTCTTTATGTATTCTCTGACCCATTTGATAGTAAATAATTTCCTTGTTCCATTAATGATGATTAAACTGTAGAAAGCTTAAGCATTTTCTGTAACATGTGAGCTGTAATGTTAGCTCAACAATTGTTTTATAATGTAACACAATTTAAATTCATAGAAGTTTGCTTAATGTTTTATTCATGAGGGCTTCACTGTGTTTACACTAACATACAAAATTATGCATCTCATATTTGAGGAAAGTGGTTATAAATTTTGATTTAAAAAAAAAAAGTCAGAAGATTCAGCTTAGTGTCATGGCCCAGACCCACAGACCAATATCAGAGCTGTATTGGACTCAGTACTGCACAAAAGAGGATTGCTCCAGGGAAACCTGAAGCAGGACAAAAGAGGGAGAGGATGGAAGGAGCAGCTCTCACATGGATACAGGATGGATGGAGGAACCCACACTGAAGCAGGTAGAGAGTTCCTGAAGGAACCACAGCCTGTGGAGTGCACATGCTTAAGCATTTTTGTTTTCCTGATGGACTGCATCCCATGGGAGCAGGGGGAATTGTGAGCAGGCAGGAGCTGTGGAGAGGAGCTGTTTTGGACCCATCACAGCTGCCCTGGGTGGGAGGTGTGGGAATCTCGGGTGAAGGAGCTCAGTGCAGCTGATGAGAGAGGGAAGCAAAAGCGTTGTCTTGTTTGTCTCTGCTCCTCACTACCTGAGTCTAATTGACAGTAAATTACATTGATTTCCCTCATGTTGAGTCTGTTTTGCTTGCAGTGGTAATTGTTTATCAATCTCCCTGTTTTTATCAGCACTGGGTGGGAATTTGCCCCCTTAGGTTGCGGTGAGCTATCTATGGCTCTTCTTCTAACATTTTGTCATGAGGCTTGTTGTTCTTCTGAGGCTGGATACTGGAGGAAAGGAGGCTCAGCACTCTGGTTCTGGCTCACACAGCCATGTTAGCTTCTGTGTTTCCTGGGCTCTTTCTCTAAAACAGCTCCCTGATAAATTCAAGATGTGGGGATCCTAGATACTGGAAAACCTGATTCTGACTGGCATGCTTCCAGTAGTGTTTGAATCAAAGAGATTGAATCGTTGTCATTTTACCTTAATGAACATTATGTTCAGAAAATACTTTTCCCTAAAGTTTTAGTGTTTTTTGAACAATATATTCTAAAGCCATAAACTTTTGCTTGAGAATGTGTAAATATTCCTGCTGTGTGAGTGCTTTTATGGTGTGTTGAAGAGTTTATCTTACAAAGGCTTGTAATTATCTATGCTAGCATAACTGAGCCATAGATTTATCATACTTGTATTTAAATGCTGCTCCTTTTTTGCCTAGCAATTGAAGTAATAACTTGGCTGGTCTCTGAATTACTGCAAAAAAGCTGCTCTTGTGAAAACACTGTGTCAGAACATATAAGACCTTACTCTTTACAAATTAAAATATAACTTAGAAATAGCACTAATTGGTGCCATAAGAAATTGATTCCAATATTAATACATACAATCTTTATAAAGTATTTTTCTTCCTAATTTAGTACCTGCACTTTTTTACCTTGAAATATTTTCTTGTGTAATCTGACAAAATGTCTACAGATTCTTGGGTGTTGAGGTTGCAAAAGGAGAACCTCACTGGTCTAATTTTTTTTATATTTTTTCTTGATTCCTTTCCTGATTTGGCATGTAACTTTTTTAAACAGTTAGAAATGGGAATCAAATGAATTTCATTGCTAATATTTGTAATGATTTGTCTTTTAAAGTGAAATATTAGTCAAATAAATATGTGATTCTGGTGTACTTATGCTATAGGTACAAAGAACCTCTATCAGTATATATAGTACCATCTGTGAAACATCTTCTTTCTAGAACACCTACGTTTTTAAGCAGTGGAGCAGAAGGCTTTATGTGATGGCATTAATGTTGAGAAAGTATGATTGATGATGGTCTTGTCACTTGAAATTCATTTCAGGTGTTGTGTTCCCAGTGTTAACTTAAAGTAATTCACTGTAACATAAATGGATGATTTTTATAATATGCATATACAAGGTTAGTAAGGTAATAACTTAAGCAGGGTAAGGTAAAATGTGATTACAGAGACTTTGTCCTCTGAATCTCTCAGGTAAAGTTTGCAGTGAGAATTTTGCAGAGAAGCAGCTGGTCTTTGTTTCTGAGTATTACAAGGTCATTGTCTAAGGCACAAGTCAACTGGATAAAATGGCGATATTTTGGGTGGGAGAAGTGATATTCAGGGAAAGTATTTAGAGTGTGTGTGGGTCAAGAGTAGACTGAAACTTTAAGTGGACTTGTTACTGGACTTTCCTTTTTGCCTCTTTTTGGCCATGGTCCCATTGCTGTCTGTTCCCTAAAATACATCCTTCTGTGTTTTATCTCCTCTACTACTTGAAGTACATGTGTTCCTTCTAGAGACCACATAGATTACTAGCATAATGTAATTATTAATAATGTTAAGAGACTAAATGAAAATTGACTGTATTCAGTATTTTTTCTTTCTATTTCTTCCCTTATCTTCTTGAATCTTTCATACACAGTATTAGAGTTAAGTACAAAATTTGCAGCATAGACAATTTCTGTGGTCTCCACATAGTCCTGTCTGGTTTGATTTGTATGAAAATGCTTCAATCTTCAAACCCACATCGATATTTCATGATAGTCAAGCTAACAATACAAGATTTGCAGTATTTAAACCATGTGGAAGGCTTGCCTAACTAAGTTGTTCCCCAAATTTCAGAAAAAAAATTGGAATGGGATAAATTACTTGCAAGTGCAGTTTTATTTCTATGTTATGTGGTAGATATGATAACCTGAAAACTCGTCAGTTAATATGCTGGCAACAGCAATTTGTGAATGATGCACTTTAGTCAGTGAGAAAGAACTGGAATGGCGTATGCAGTTGGTGAGTAAACAAAAGTCTGTATCTCAGGATGACACTGTGGTACAAATTTGCATTTTTCCTGATTATTTTCTTATGGTAGCCTGTGGCCCACAGCCATTTGCTCTGTGATAGCTGTAGCAGTATCTATCTGGAGTTAGTGTCATCCACTGTACTCTGGCTTAGCAAGTTTATGGAGCAGGCAAAAAGAAATGGGTTGAATCACTAAAATTGTGATGACTACCTCTCCAATTACATGATAATTTTTTCACACCTTTTGCAAACAAATATGGAGAATGGCTGTTCTCCTTAGTAAAGTGTTATGATGTCCTAAGCCAAGGAATGTACATTGCACATGTGACATTAACATGTTTGTTGCCATTCCTACTAAGGATAAAGTTCATCTGACCTTTGGGGAAAGAGTAAATCTTAAATCCTTTTTTCAGTCAGAAGAAAAATGGGAAATTACTGTCAGCAGATCAAATTCAGACATGAAATAAATTGAACATCTGGTAGTCATATCAGTTCTTGGCAGATTAACATATAGAATCTTTTTAGAGGTTGGAGCACTCCTTTAAGCTGTGAGTGTCAGAGTAAAGTATGCACAAGTTTTATCTCAGCAATGCCTTTGCCAAGATGTGTTTAAAAGAAATTCTACTGTAAAACTAATTTTAAAAAGCCCCACTAATTTTACTGATTACACAACTCAAGTGTTTTGAACTCTTTTAAGAAAAAAGTAGCAATATGCTTTTTGAACTTACTGAATATTTATTTTCAGACTTTTAAATATAGATGAAGTGAATATTTTTAGAAATCCTTGTCACTGTCAGTGTTGCTGCAGCTAATTTCTGGGTGGCCTCATTTTATGACTTTCCATTTTTTACTGCAGTTTCCCAAAGGATATTTCATCTGCTAATGTATTACTTCTTCAATTAATTGGTAATTTGCATACCTATGCTATAGAGGAAATGGACTTTTTTTGCAGTTCTTGTAAATGAAGATTATTTGTCAGAATAACTTTTTCCTCGTAGTAGAAAAGGTGGGTATGTTTCAGAGGCAGTATATTTGAACAGAATTTTTACAATAAAATCACACCCTGGTGTCTGATTGACAATCTGTACAGGCTACAACTAGAATTCTTGGGGTGCTGTCTTCCTGAAATAATAGAAACTTAATTAGCCTGCAAATATGAGCTGGAGTAGTTAAACTTGGCTGCAGTAGCATTGGGCTTGTTGGTGAACCCTGCCTCCCTCCCTTCCCAGCTGTGGCTTCATTTTGCATCTCTGGCTTGAAAAGAAGCAGGTCCCTGCAGGGATAATGACTTGTCTCCAGGAAAGCATTGCCTGTGCAATGCTGCCAGGTGCCTCTGCATTGCCTGTGCAATGCTGCCAGGCTCCTGCTGGATCACCACTTTCCTTCTAGTGGCCCTTGACATACCTGCCTCAGGAGTGCACTGCTGTATCCCTGAATGTTTTGACTGCAGGGATGTTTTAGAGTAGGGTAATCAGTGTCTTATGCTCAACTGGTTCTGGATGGTCAGTTGATTTGGGGTGTCTTTTGATTGGATTTCCTGTTGGATTATTCCACAGATCCCACGTGAGCTATGTACATTTGGTAGTGTCAACATGCATAAATGTTTTGTATCATCTCACTGGTCTGATGAGATCTCATCTGTGTGAGGGAGGAGGAGGTGAAGTACTATAATATAGATATTTTGTTGTAAAAATGGATTTTGGAAGGTGATGATGTATTTGCAAGTCTCCAGTTCTATGTGAAATTTTGTAAAATCTTGCCTGTGCTCTGTAGATTTTTACAGGGACACTGAATTAGCTGTCCAGTGTCTGAGTTGTAGAAAGGCAAAAAATAAGGTGAAGTATCAGGGAAAAACAGACCAATGTAGATACTCAGTTTCAATTTACATGTAACTTGTGAAAGATCTTTTTAGCTATATTTTTTTTCTGTATTTATGTAAACAAATTCCTTTTCATGTAAATACTAGTATTTCTCTGTTTGTAAGGATTGATGTTTAATTTAAATAATCTGTAATCTTGAACAAATACCAGAAAGCAAAGGTCTTTTTATTACCATCTGTCACAAGTTAAGCAAAATGGCATGGTTTATTAATGACTGCAACCTTTGTTATATGTACACATTAAAAAATGGATTAAATTTGGATGTACTGCTTAGAGATTTTTAATGACAGAAAAATCCATGAGTTTTCCCTGTTATTTTTTTTTTGTAGTTATTTTGTAGATAGCAAAGTGAGGTGAAGGTTGTTCTGTTACTGGATTTCTTAATGCCAAACATAATTTATGTTTCTTTTTACTCCATCCTTTTTATTTTTAGACAGTAAAAATAAAATGAAATGTGGAAATCCCAACACGCTGCCCCCCACCCTGTCTCTTTAAAACTGAAGTGTGAGTGAGGAGAATCTTCTTTGGAGATGTTGGAAATGTAGAATTACTTTTATTCAAAGTGAGTAGAATGCCACCAGTTGTCAAAGTGAATGAAGAAAACTATTAATCACTTCTTACTCCAGATGACAGGCTTTTAGAGTAATTTTGGGAAGAGGTGAGTCTCCCAGGCACTATTGTAGAATGCTAGGCAAGTGAAACCCCTTGTTGACAGAAAGCAAATACCTGTTTTTCCATAAAAGTTGATAATGGCTCAATGCATGAGCAAGTAAATAAAACAAATGTCATAGGACATAAAAGAAAAAGCAAGAGCTATGAATTAATTTAGGATATATTTAAATTTAAAATCAGTCTCTTACCTGTCACATATAATAGATTTTGCTGTGTTAGATATTTTAATAAGTGTGATTTCAAAGGGGAATTACACTATTTCTTTTGAAATATGATTTTAAACTCTACTGAAATTCTTTCTCTAGATTGTTGCTATTGAACAAATGAAAATGTTGGTGTGAGTCTGCTTTTAAATTTGGTATGTTTTCTGATGTTGCTGTCTAAGAAGCAAAAGGCCTTGAAGAGCAGGCATTTGGTGCCTGTAGTTGCCTTTTCTTTCTTCCCTCTCAGTGCTTTTATTGCTTGTAGTACAACTAGCTGATTTTAGACTAACCAGTTTTAAATAGCAAGTTGGACTTTTGATCTTAAGTTATTTCAGGAGGAATGAAGAGGGGAGTGTAGTGGATCATCTGATGATGTGCTTTTGCCAAAATTTAGGCTGGTGAATGATCCTCGTTTTTCATTATTAGTGCCCTTTCTAGTGGAAAACTATTAGACATTTCTATTCATCTATATATTTTTCTTGAATAAAGAAAGATAGGATAGGATAGTCACAGGATAAAGCTGTTAGAGCTTACAATAAGAACAGAGAGGATTGAACTAATAATTGGAAGGTCAATAATAAAAAATTCTTCCAAGCTGCGTGTTTTCAAACCAGCACCGTGTTTAGATCTGTGACTTTGGGAATGGTTCCAAGACAATGGGTAATTCTTATGAAATGAAATCCACAGCCTAGTACTCAGCTTTTAAGAGAGTTGGATTTTTTCAGGCAAGGATGTGGGATACTTGAATTCAGTTGGTACAAGGGAGAATACCTCATACAGGGCATGAGCATAAACCTGTGCTCTGCTGCTGAGGGATTAAGAAGTAGATGTGGAGTAGTGGAGAATGAAAGCTCCTGTCCTGGTCAGTGCAGGGTGCTCTGCCAGCACTGCTGGCAAATCTGTGCAGAAGCTGTGTCAGGGTCATTGTGAGCACTTCTTTCAGATGGATAACTTTTCCCCAAGCATGAATGCTGTTATGAGCAGAAGGATATGAGATATTTGGAAAAAAAAAAAGAAATCCATTTTATTTTCTTTCATAACATCCTTTGCCTTTGTAGAGAATGTCTAGAAGCCACAGAGAACCTCTCAAGAAAAGAAACAGCTTTGGTTTCTGTGTGCTGCTGGATTTTTTTTTTTTTTTAAGACCTGGTTCACCACAGAAACGTAATGCTTTGTATAGCAAATGGTAACATATTCTCATCTGACAAGTGATTACTCTGAGTTCAGGATTAGTTCTGCAACTTTTTTCCTTACACTTTTTTCCCCTGAATGTTGGGTAGCACTATTGAAATCTATGTCACAGTCACCAGGATTTTCCCTGGCCACTGATGTGTGCTACTTCAGCTACTTAAATAGCACAGCAAAAACAACCACAATAGTGTTATGTGGTGCTGTTGCTTGAACTTTTATTACAAGTGTTGCAGTTTGGATTGAGTGTAGTTCATATCTAAGTTAACAGGAGGCTCGCTCAGTGTATGCCAGCAAAGTGCCCTGGCAGCAGAGGTCAGCAGTACCTTGGGCTGCATACACACAAATGTAGTATGCAGGTAGAGAGAACTAATTCCCCCTTTACTTTCCACTTAATAGACCACATCTAGAATATTATGTCTAGTTGAAGGACTTGCAGCACAAGAAAGATGTTGATAAACTGGGACAAGTTTTGTAAAATTCTACCCTCTGTATTTTCTGCCTGTCTTTACTGCCAAAGTTGAACCTACTGCTTACCAGATTTTCAGCTCTTTTCCAGAAGAGCTGTTCTCCAGTTAGTTTGCCATCATCCTGTACCATTCTGTCATAGATACAGGACTTCTCCATTGTGCATGCTGAATTTAAATTATAATTAGTCACCTAAATTTCTCCTGCAGCCGAGGAATATGGGTGGTACAACACAATCCCAGGCAACAAGCTACATGCAATGTAGCACAGTCCAGGCTTGGCTTACTCAGGTTTACTGTAAATGGAACCCTTAGCTGCTTGCATTTTACAGTGAGCAGTGAGCTGGTTAGCATCACTCCAACCTTCCAACAATTTTTCAACCATCTAATTTAACTTGGACTTTAAAGATGCAGTTTAGATACAGGGATCCGGTATCAAAAGTCTTGTCCAGCCAAGGCAAGTGACATCTACCATTCTTACTCACAGATGTATTTGGTTTTGTGATAGAAGGCAGCCATGTTGGTTAAAAACAAATAAATTATAAGTGCATTTCAAGAATACTAAGCTCTGTGACTTTGCCAGAGTCTAAAGTGAGGCTGCCTGGCCTGTTGTTCCCCACTCATCCTTATTGCTTTATCAGAAGATGGATGGAGGACTTCCCTTTAAGTGATCAGGAGCATCTCCTGATTAGAGCAGCCTTCCAGCAGTGATGGAGAGTGGGTTCCTAACTTCAGCTCTCAGTACCCTCAGGTACATCCTGTCAGGTTTCACAGGCTTGCATGAGAGGACATTTCTTGGTACATCTCTTACTAAATCCTTTTTGACAACTTGGTAGCGCTTTGCTTCCTTAAATAATCTTTATAAGGTGTAAATGTCTGGGTATTTATCAGTAAAGATGAGCGAAAAATGTGAAGGTTAGAATTGCTCTCAAACTTGCATTTATCTCTATTTTGTGGCATCACTCTTAGAACCTAAAATACCCAATTGATTTCTGTTCACTTCTGGACATTTGTAAAGTCAATATATAATACTCCTTTTTTTGTTTACTATGTCCTATAACTTAGCAAATATAATTAAACTATGTACTTTTAATATTACATGAAAATGCTAAGCAATTATATTTCAGTGGCTGCATAATTGGACACAAAAGTTTACTGTATTTACAGGATTCAAAAGGCAAAGTGAGGGAATTTCAAAATACTTTTTGGTAATTCTTTCAGTTTTCAAGTTAGATTTTTTTGCCTCTTGAAGTCTTTATTCAGGTCTTTAAAGCTTGCTGTGTGAATGCACTGTTTTCGGTGTTGGGCATGAATTTAAGGAAACTTTTAGAAAAGCAAGCTCAGGCAAAATATTAAAATCCAATTCTTTGTATGAATTTTCTCTCCAGGCTGGTGCATTTGCACAACTTATGTCATGTGATCCAACCGGACATTTTACCCGGCGAGTGTGGAGTTTGCAGTAGCTTTCTCAGTTCCGTGTTCTGTGAGCTGCCTCTGTGTAAGCTGCGGGGCAGGTTTAGTGGCGGTCAGCGCCCGGGTGATGCGGGGAGGTCTGGGAGCCCGCTGCCGAGCCCGCTGCCGTGCCCGCTGCCGTGCCCGCTGCCGTGCGCGCTGCCGTGCGCGCTGCCGTGCCCGCTGCCGAGCCCGCTGCCGTGCGCGCTGCCGTGCCCGCTGCGGCTCAGGCAGAGCTGCCGGAGCGCTTTCCCTGCGGCCCGGGAGCTCCGCGGTGTCGCAGCGGGCAATGGTCAGAGTGCCGCCACCTTCCGGCAGAAGCGTCAATAAAAGGACGTCCTGGAGGCACAGGCGCTTATCCGTGCTCAGTCACTTAGTGATTTCAGCTCTCTAGAGCGATTTCCGCTCTGGGAAGCTTCGGGTGACACAGAAGGAGAGGCGCAGTCTCCTTAGAGAGCCTTTATTGGGCTTCCTCCACGAAGGGCTCCAAAGAAGAAGACCTCAAGCACATAGAGCAGGGGCTTATACAGGGATAGCGAGGGGTGGGGCAGAACATCAGAACTAATGAGATAAGGGCACACAGGGGCAGAACAAAGGGGAAAGGCCAATGGGGTTCAAAGAATCAATATATGGCAGCGAAGCATGCTGGGTGATTTTTGCTCACCATAACAAGAAAGCCTGTGCCTGGGGGTTTCCCCTCCAGGGGAGGGTGGTGAGCTTGTCTTTGGTTGGCCTACTGGTTTCCAGAGCACAGAGGCTGTGGCTGTGCTTCCCAGCCTGGGGCGGCCTTCCGGGAGCCTCTGTGTGTTTGTGCTCTGTAACTCCATCTATTACATCTGGTGCGTTCAAGGTTTTCAGTGTCTTAGGTAATATTTTGTTTTGTCCATGATGTTAGGACTATACAGGTTAATCTTTCAGTCATTAGACTTCATTCTATAAGATTGAGCATCAACTAAACCAAGTATCAGACCATAAATGAGCAATTAGATTTTTCTTGCTAATTATTGTTGAGACTGCTTACCATTGATTTCTATGGTTAATTCCTTGTCCTTATTTTCTTTCCCTAGTGTTTTAGTTAATTTTCTTCCTGATGTTGTTGTATTTTTTCTAAATGGGCATATGTTTCTTTTTTGATAATCTATGTTAAAAGCTTTTTGTCATCTTTAAAAGATGAGTGGTTCTTTCTTTCTGAAAATTTTTACCAACTAATGTTGATCCTGGAAAATAATGCTATCCGGATCTACCAAAAAAAGTAGAAAACACTTACTAATTAACTGGCTAGTCATTTGTTTAGAAAAAATGCTTCTGTTTGCCTGTCTTTTCTGCTTTCTGAGGTCATTGCTTGAGCATTTTCCCTCAAGTCTTCTGTAATCTGAAATACTGCAAATCTGTCATTATCTGTGGACAGGTGGCTGTAAAAGTCATCCTGTGTTTAGAGCTTTGTTTTTTGCCTTGGTGTGGTTATATTCGTCACACCTAACATTAATACAACCAGTATTCTAGTTTAAGATCTCTGTGTTTGATCTTTTCCTGCAAATATCATGTATTGGATCTCTGAGATACCATTTTACCAGCTGGATATTTTGAGCATTGTCCTGCATTCAATATTGTAAGATTTTTATTCTTGTCAGCACTGCTATGAAATTGTGCGTCAGGTTCCTTTTAGAAAAGACATATTCCAGGTTTTAGCTATTATCTCAAGGTTATGTCTAAAACTTTTCAAGGAGAGGATGTAGCATCGTACAATCTTATTTCTCCCAGAGAAATAAGTGTTCTAGTTGAATTCTCTTCATTGTCAGATCTAGCTTATGATGAATTGTGTGTTCCCTGCCTGGCAACAAATCCAATTCTTCAGCCTGCTTAAAAAAATTAAACCACACAAACCATGTTACTTAGTCTTTGTAGAGCCACAGCCTTAAAAAATAGTTATGCTAGGTGATAACTGTGCTGCTTACTGCAGAGATATCCGGATTAGTCACGTGTGGCTCTATTACCTTCCACAGCATATCTGTGTTATGCCAAGCTGTGACTGAGAAGTAAATGAAAGTAGCAACAGAGTACCTTGCTAACATGATGATTTTATCCTTAGGACTTGTGGAGGTATCTCTAGTGAAAGCTCTGTGTGTTTAGCACATGTGGAGGCTAGTACATTCTGAAAATCATTCTACATATTACGGCTTTTCTGCATGTGAACTTAAATATAGTGCAAACATAGTGGAGATTTGCTCCTACTTCAGCTCACGTCTACCTGATTTAAATGGCAGTATAAATTTAGGTTGTCTCACACATCAGGAACAGGCTGAAACCCTGTTACTGTCTATGTTCTAGCTGGTAAACCAATGAAGAAATAGAGGCTTGAGTAAAAAAAATATATCAGTTTGGAATTTTTCTGCAATTGTCTGCTCTTGCAGTGAGATAAAGCAATAAAATAGCTATGAAAAAGATTTGTCACATTTTCTGACATAATTTGTATGTAGTGATTCCTATATAGCTCAGTTTTGCTGTTTTTGTCCTGTAACAACATTTCCTCCTGCAGTTTGCAATGGTCTTTCTCAAAATAATAAAAGTAATAAGAGGCATAGTACTTCCTGAGTAGTAGAGATCTGACTTTATAAATCCTAACCCTGTTAGTGATACCTTTGCGATAAAATTCTTTTCTGTGTTTTCCTAGACTTGCAATTTTTAGCCTTGTTTCAGTCAGAATAGTAGTGCTGTATACACTTGTGTACTGTGTTAAATTAAAAATGTAGTTTTGAATTAAATTAATCAACGCTTATGATCTGGTTGTGCAACATTAAATTAGTAGACCCTACAAGTGTTTAGAATCAGGCATCTGTTTAAAAAAACCAAATAACTGAAGATACTTTAGGCACTTGTAAAGATTTTTTTAATGCCTCTTGCTGACCATGGACCCATGAAACTGAGGGTCTGTAATGAAGAAGGGCAGTTGTCAGGTGTACTTACTTTTCTTTTTAGAAAGATTTTATTTATCTGCAAGATGTAGTAAAAGATCTTTAGTATATGGAGTGATTCTAAACCAACCTTAGAACTGCACTGTATGAGTTAAGACAGGTATTCTAAGTTTCTCAAGCTAGTCTTAATAAATTAAATTTTTCTTACAAAAAAAGTTAATTGCTATTTGTTGGTGTATCTTACAGTGCATTTAAATGCTTGTAATGGCTAAATAATGAAGTTTTAGATATATATAAATATAATATTTTTTCTTCTGTTTTATTATTTAAAACTTGAATCAAAAGAATATGTAAATTTAGGAAAATAAAACAGACCTATCAGTGTATTCACTGAATTTAATACATTTTTAATTAAAGTAGAAGATGCATGTCACTGCTGTGGTTGCACGGTCATTATGAAGAAGACATATTCACTTAGTGTTTGAATATTGAAGTTCTGGATGTGTCATTCCTAGAACAAGATTTGCCTTATTAATGAATGAGGTGAATTATGAGAATGGTTTGTGTTTTTGTTGGCTTATTTTACCTTTTCGAGTTACCCGTCAGTCCTGAGTACTTTTCTCAAAAAAGGGGAGGATTTACTCAGTCTTTGTTATATCAACTAAGTCATTAAAAATTCTCAGGGACACATAAGGAAGACTAAATCCAAACAGACTATTTCAAACAATTTTTCCAACCTAGTTCATTCTGTGATTCTAGGAACTTAAAGTTGATGGGTTTTTGATAGCGATTCCTGGGTTTTTTTGGTGCATAATAGACTGTTATGTAAAGTTCTTATTGTTTTGACTGGAGGAGTTCTGGTTTGGTTGTTTTTTTTTGGTAGGTGTAAGTGTACTTGGTTAACCATTAGGACTATGTGAAAAATAGTTACATTTTTATTGAAAACACGTGGGAATTGACGGAATCTTGTTTCTGAGTATTTGGTGATATGCAAAAATCAGACATGCTATTTTAAACATCTTTGCTGTGTTTTGGTTCAGAAAGAACTTGAGATGTTTCTAGGATTTGAAATGTAATATTTGAGTTAAGCAATGATCTTTTATGAAGACTGTCTTGGTTTTTATTTTAAATTTTGTTGCTTCTAGACTTGACTGTTTAGCTTGTATAACTTGTGTTCTATCCCCTGTTTCTACCCAGAAACCCTGATGTAATTCTGTGACTCTCCTTGCAAGTTGCTTTTGATCTCTCTGATCTCTTTTGGTCTCTTTGATGCTTTTTTGGTGCAAGGTTGGCATGCCTTACTATCCAGTTGTATTTCCATAGTGGTGATATTCTCAAAAAATACTGATCTGACCCGTGGTAGCTTGACACTGATGAAAAGTGCTTTAGCAATTGTCAGCTCAAGAGCAGGCAGGTGCTCCCATACAATAGCACTTTGTGCTGTAGATAAAGAGGGACTAGTTTGGTGAAAATTGCGATCCTTGTCTTTATCCAAGCTCCAGATTGTCTCAGGCAAACAAAATTACATGTACACATTGCCTTCTTCGTGTTGAGTACTTTACAGCTATGACATTCAGTGAAGAACAACTGAAGTGGCAGTGGATGTCAGAGAGAGAACTGAAGTGGCTCTTTCTGAAAATAAGAGGCATTTGGCCTTACTTGGCAGAAAACAGTCTCTTGCTAGATGTTATAAAAGAGCTGGTCATCTTTAATGCTGCTTCACTGGTAGTAAATTTTCTGTACTTTTTGTTTATATATAGATTATTTCATTAAAAAATACTGTAAAAGCTAAATTAACTGGCTAATTAAAAACAAAAAATACAATTGAAAAACCTGTATGATAATTAGTATGTCTTTTAGATCATACAGTTAACATTGCAATCTCTTAAAACACTGCATGCTGGTTTTGACCTACTGTCTTCATTTTCCTTTCACCCTTTACCACTTGTTAGGGCTGGGTAATAAAATTGGGAGTACTGGGACTGAAACAGAGCCTGGGAAGAAGAGGAGGGTCACAGCAAGGTTGCGTTTCAGTTTTTTGTCTTTGTTTCCCACCACCCAAATCTATTTTTATTGTCAATACATGAGCTTTTCCCCAGGTTGAATCTGTTTTCCCCATAATGGCAATTGATAAGTAATACACAGACTTGTAGATCTATTTTCTCTCACTTTCCTTTTGAGGAGGGGAAGTATATGAGTGGCTGGATGGGAGTTAGGCCCTTAGATAAGTTCTACCCACCAAATGGTTCTGTTGACCAGCTCTCACATTCTTTGAAGAAAAGAGAGTTACATCAAACAAATCTCCTATTGTCAAGCTGTGACTGGTACAGGGACTCTGAGCAGGACACTCCCAGCAAGGGTCAGGTCTTGGCTGGTGGCTTGGCTTCTGTGCATAGTGGTTCCTCTTGGGCTCAGCTTTTTGCAGTGCTGAATGTTCATGGGTGAGTCACCTCCTCCTATTCAGGGCTATAATTTTTTATTTGTTTGTTGCATTCTAATTTTGGCACTTGGCATAAGCTGTCAGTGGCCTCCTTGGTGATGTTGTCTCTTTGACCTTCTCTATATCTAAAGCCCATTTGCTGTTGTTACCTGAGGTGCTGTTATTGTTTTGCATTTTGGCTCAAATGTAAGAATGCAAAGCTCTTATGAGTTCATCCATTCTTCTTGTTTTTGTCTTGCCTGTACCTAAACCACTGGAATGAGGCAGATGTTGTTTTTTTGTGCAAGCTTACACCAGTCATCTGTGCTTTCCTCATTTTACCAGTGTATACTGGTATCTAAAGAGCTAGAGCTGGACAAATGTAGTCAAATTCTTATTTTCTGAGTGACACCTCCAAGCACACTTGGACAATACACAGTTGTTTCTGTCACTTCTTGAAGGCGTTAGGGACAGAAAGATGGAATAAAGGAAAATAAGGATGTTTTGTTGCATGTGTTCTTCTATTTTTATTTAGTGAATTGACCTTAAAGAAAAGAGATCATATTTTAGACAAATAATTTCCCATTTAACTTTGCTTTCTAGAACAATGTTCTCTATAGGCTGAGGAGTGACTGTGACTGCTCTGGCATTTTGTGGGAATTGCTTTCTGCTTTTTCCTAACCTCTTCCATTATCTCTTGCACATAGATGAAAACAAAATGATTTTCCTAACCTTGGTAACCTTTTTGTCCCAGACAATTTTTCTCCTGCTTGAGTATTCTATACAGTCTTAGTTAGTCATGGTAAAGTCACAAGTTGTGTGAAAAGAAGCTAATTTTCTTATGCAAAACGGACAATGGGCTTTCACATGATTTTCAGTAGCCATTAGAGAAAATGTTGTAAAAAGCAAAATTAAAGAAGTGCGCAGGTTTGGAATCTGTGTTTTTGTAGTCATAAGGATGATACAATATTCTAAATGCTGTAGGAAGTATGCTTAGTAGGACTTGTGGACACTGTTTCAAGAAATAAGAAAGTAGCTAATGGGCATATATAAAAAAAAATGTCACTCAGTTCCCCTGGTCCCAGTTTAGTGAAGGCTTTGGAGCCATTTTGGTGTCCAAGGGTTATGCCAAACCAATTGGCAAAAGAAGTAGTATTTTAATAGAATTAGAATTAGCTGACTCTCATTGGTAGGTGATTTTTTAAATTTTTATATACTGTTGCTGTGTGATAAACTACCCAGAACATGACTGATACGAAATGTATTTGGATCTAGTAACTTCTAACTTTTAATTGTGTATAGACCTTATTCTTTTTATATTATATTTAACAATGGCTTTGCTGAACTATGTAGAAAGTTGCTTTTTATGTACTTTATGTACTCTTTCTCTACATGGGTTATTTTCTGGTATGGAACTGTGCTGCAAGTAATTGTGAGCAGCTTTAGAGATCCTTTAGGGCTTTATAATTACTCAGCAGCCATGGTGAAACAGATTTGATGCTAGCAGCAAGAGTTCCTTGGCTAATATAAATACTTGAACTACGGATTACAGCCTCTGATCCTCTGCCAGTAGTAATTACATCCTCTTTTTCTCTGCCCTGAGGGTGCTGAACTGCTGTAACTTAGGAGAAACCAAACTTCTGCGGTCTGTTGCCAGACACTTGGCCAATACCATTGTATATTTTCATGGCTCCCAATGGATCGTCAACTGTGAAGACTGTTAGAATGATACAAGAGTACAAAGGATATTTGGTAACAGATTTTGCTTAAAAATATGTTGTTCTTGCTTCAGAAAATAGAAAACACATATGTTCAAAGAGTAATGTTTGGAGAGTACATTCTTCATAAAAACTCTTTTTTCATATTTCCTGTATTTGAAGGCATTGCTGTAAAGTAGCTTACCTTTTCTTCTGAAATGCACTTGCAGTACCTGAGCTAGTATTTATTTGGTTTTCCTTAGCACATTCATGTGGCTTCAAGCAACTTAGATCTTTCAATCCTATATTTTTGGTTGCTGGACTCTGTAGTCTTTTGGTGCCTGTTTTTATGTGTGTGGAGTTCTTGAGGTGGCCAGCAGTGTCTGCACAGTGTGTGTGTATGAGGAGTACATGGTCAGCCTGGCTGGGGTCAGGGGCTGGCAGCAGCCTGGCTGCAAGGGGCTGGCAAGGAGAACATCCCTGGGGCTTGGAGCCACTTTTCAGCTTCATTTTAGCAGCTTGCAATGTGCATGTCTGCTCTGAAAAACAGAGCCACAGGCCTTCATAGGGCTCAAATGGAGGTCCCATTGCACAGTTAAGTTTTAAGGCAGCAGTATTTATGTTTTATAAGTAAGTAGCTTTTTGAAGGCTTGGTTTTCTGCTTCATGAAATTTACTCCTGGGCAAAGTGTTCTTATGTCACCGTGTATTTGTTTATTCAAATATTTGGAATAATTGTAAATGCAGATAATCAACATTTAAAAAAGATCAGAGCATTGCATGTTGCATGGAGTTGCTAGTAGTTTTCTGTGATACAAATGTCCTTTTTTGGTTTGGAATGAAAATACTTAAACATTAACTCTTACTCATGTCTGGGAAGTGTCATTTCTGTTACTGGCAATTGAGAGTTGAGATGAAGTAAAATGTTGGAAAATGATAAGTAGGCTCAGATTAATGCTAGGTTTTAGCTGTATGAAATTTTTTGAGTGCCTGCCATGTTTTTAGCTCTACTCACTAAAGATAAGAATGTAATCACTGGTACTTGAGCATATGGGAAACTGGGGCTTAAAACTATCAAGGGCTGGCTATTATACTATCAAAGATTTGATTTTGCTTCTTAATAAAAGGTAATCAATATTGTAAAATATGCAAAAATAAGCAAAAGTGTTCCAAATATCTTTTTACTTTTAAAAGATTGATATCTTTCATAAGTTTTTTGCAACAAAACAATTATTTTCAGCAGTACCACTTTGAAAGAATAAATCAATTGAAATTCAAACGTTGCCTTCTGAGTTTTGAAAGCAAGAATTGGTGTCATGCAGGCTGTTGTAATAAAATCTTTTCTATGTTGTTTGTTACTAAAGATCAGGTATGGAATTCCTAAGGATTATTTAAACTTACTTGCAGTTGTATAGTAAATTCGTCAAGGGAAAAAAGTAAATATGTGGAGATTTGAGAAGCTCATTAAACACAGAGAAATGTTTTGCAATAGTATCTTTTTTCCTTAGATGTTAATGTCTCTATCTTATTGTTTAAGGACTGAAATAAGAGCACAGTCTTGATAAGTGTCAACTTCAGTAAGTAATCCTGATCCCTAAGAACGAGTGATTTTAAGAACTTTTGTTACTAATTTTTCCTTGAAGGAAATCTAAGAGTAAAATGATCTTGTTTCCAAAAAATCCCTTCATTTCATCCTCCTGAAAAAGGACTTGACAATCTTGTTAGAATTTGTTAGGAAAATTACGAGTGATTCTTAAAATTTTCCTACAATGCAGATGAAAATTTCCCTACAATTGGAGGCTGCTTAGAGAATGGAAGCTCTTGCATGCAAAACAGGAAGGCTTAATAGTTCAGAAATATTTGGTACTGTATTATGGACTGTATTATGTATTATGCATTTGGTTTTCAGCAGATTACCCTGCATTTGGTTTTCAGCAGGGAGATTGCAGAGTCTCTATCCTTGGAGATATTCAAACCCTGCCTGGGCAGTCCTGATCAGTCCTAGACAGCTCTAGATGGTCCTGCTTGATCTGAGCAGTTGGACCAGATGATCTTCACAGGTGCATTCACACCTCGGCCACATTGTGAATCACAGTTGTTGAAAACCAGATATGCCATACGAAATACAGACAGTGTTTCTTGATGTTCAGATGGGATCTCCTGTGCTTCTGTTTGTTGTCCGCATTTTATCTGGTCCTGTCACTGGTCACCCATGGAAAGAGCCTGGCTCTGTTCTCTTTGCACCCTCCCTTCAGGTATTAATATGCATTGGTAGAATCCTCCAGAGCCTTCCTTACTCCATGCTGAACAGTTCCGGCTCTCATAACAGATGCTCCAGTCCCTTCATCCTTGTGGCCCTGTGCTCGTCTTTCTCTGGTATGTCCATCTCTCTTGTAGAGGGGAGTCTAGAACTTGGACAGATAGTAGTAAATTCCCAGTATAAAAATCCTGTTACTAATAAAATATCTCTTCTGAAGTTCTGTAATAAAACTGATTTATAGTAACTGATTTTTATACGGGAGCAAACATTTATTTCCTGTAGTGCATAGGGCTTTAGTAATAGGGTTTGTAAAGATAAAATACATAACAGGTTTTAGCTGAAGATTTTTATGAAGGCTTACATTGATGACTAGGTAGTAGTAATGATGACTATGGAAAATGAGCTTTTAATCAAGTGTATTGAATGGGTATATAGAGAGTTGTTTCTTCTCTTTTTGGCTATATAGTCTTCATCATCAGAGAACTTTTGCTAGTGTGGTTGTTCTTAAAGCAGTTTTGGAACACAGTGCTAGACTGATGAAGTTTGTGATTGAAACACCTACCATGGTTTATGACCAGTGACTTTGAAGGTCTTTAAATAATAATCTTTCATATGTTCTAACCAATTGCTTCTTGTGTGATATTGGCTAGTAGCTTCTACCAAGAAGAGATTTTATGAAGAGACTTTGGCTTTCTTAATTTCCTTCTCATGAATGAAGTGCAAGGGGTGTGTGTGTGTGAAACTTTAAAATCATAACATGAAAACCTTGGGGAAATCAGTGCTAAGTTACCTTCTCCTACTTCAGTAACGCTACATGGATGCAAGTTAATTAAAACATCATTGTACAGTTGAACTGAGGAATGCATTCCAGGTTATTTTGGAGTACTGGAATCACCATTTAGTCTGTGAATTTGGGAGAAGGACTGGGAAAACAACAAAGTGTTCAAATAATCCCAGAAAAAGAAACAAAAGACCTGCATGCAGCCAAAGAATAGTAAGTAGTAATGAAAAGATGAAGAACTGTTTGCATGAATCAGGAGTTCACAGTGAAATAAAAGAAACTATCTTATTTTCCATGCTTTCTGTGAAGGCCAGTGTTCCAGTATACCGTTTATTTGGTTTGAAAATTACTAGGTATCTAGAAGTTGATACAAAAAAAGGACTAAATTAAAAGTTGAGAAAGCTCTCTGTAAAGGGCCGAGTCAACTGGTGAACAGTTGGTAAAATCACTGAAGAACCTTCACAACTAGGCAGTATTATTTAACAGAAGATTTGGATTTTGCTGACAAGGTAGCTTCTTAAATGTCTACTTCAATCTGCATATAATTAAAGCCTGAAGCACACTACACACTGTTGTAAGATAGAAACAATAACTCATTTTGGGGGGAAATATCTAATGAGCATCTTCATAACTGTCAACTTCAGCTTTATTTTAGTATGCAAAAAAGTACAAGAGATGAGGTCATGTACATGCTGTCATCCTCTCATGCAAGTGAAATGATTATATGCACAAGTAGTAATGCTGCAAAACTCAGCAGCAGTTCGTTTAGCAATTAAACAAGGTTTAATGATTGAAAAATTTTGCTTTAAAGGCTAAATATGAGACTCCAATCTAGGTGTTACTTATACCTCAGTGTGAATATGAAAGCCTAGGCATTTCTAAATGGAAAAAAGAAATCAATTACTTTCAGAACCAAGTGCCTGAGGAAAACATTAATTATTATTCTGAGTGCATTTCACAAATGCTGAGCTGAAATTAGTGGACTTCGGTTTCTTCAGAGTTGTTAAAGTATTAGATAAATATCTAGGACAAGCTAGCAAGGACATTTTCACAACTCTTAATTTGTTTCTTCTCTTAGGGAAAATTTGTCCTTTATCAGCTTGAATTAACTGGCAAAATGAAAAAAAGACATGATGTACGTAATATTTATAATTTAGAATACATATTTTACAATATAGTTTATTTTTTATTATACTCCTACGTAGGTTTTAAATTTTTAGATATAGCATCTAAGTAACATTGATAACTATTGTGCCCTGCCTTTTAGAGTCCAAAAAGAAAATGACAGTGCTAATAATATAATTTTAATTCATTTGTTTGTTTTTCAGATAAGTTAGTTGCTGCATTTGATTTGCTTTCCTTAAACATAAAAGGCCACTTTGTGTTCTGTGTGGTTTTCTTTTGGCTAGCTTGTGTTACTGTGAAGAGGGGTGTGTGTGTGTGAGGAGTTTTATGTAATTAAATAACAAAACAAAAGTAACCCCACAAAATTGAGTTCAGCCTTATATTGACACTTATATTGTCCACTAGAGATTCAAGAGAGAAATTTTTTTCCTGTGCTTTAGAAATGTCAGAATTGTTACGTTTGTACTTGAAGCCCAGTAATGCTAATCTGTATTATTTATTTCCTTTCTTCCATAAATTTGGTGGTACTAGATGGAAATAATCTAAATGCTTTATGTATTAAATGACATTGACCCATTAAAAAAAAAAAGTTTGATAATGTTGAAAACATTATTTGCATAGCTTTTTTAGTTCTGAAGAATGTTATTTCCTGTTATATAGATTGTGTGTTGTGGAATAGGTGTAATGTTAAGTGTTTGGTGTAGCTTTTGTTCAGCATATTTCAGTGTAAGTGCTGCTGAAATAACTTCTAATAGCTGAAGAAGCCTTGGCAAAAATTACTTATTAATTTTGTACAGTGCTTGAGATTCGTAAGATGCTGTGAAAGGTTAAACCCCAACTTTTTTCAAAAGAAAATTGATCAGTGTTAAAATGTCAACTGTCTAGGTACAGCAGCATACTGGCATGCAAACACTGCTCTCTTATTCCAGGTTCCCCAGATGTATAGAATTTGCATTGTGACATTTTGTAACAGCATTAGCACCATAGCTGATGTTTCAAAATCAATCACTTTTTGTTGGTATGAGACAGCCTGCAGCTTAGTTAGATTTTGGAGTTGTTTCTCTGGAGCGTAATTAACTTGAATTCTTAGGTTCTGGCAATAACTGCATCTCATGACTTCTTAGTGCAAAATCATACAAATCAGGTAATATCATTCTGAAATGTCTTTTAAATAGATAAATAAAGGCAAATCAAACAAATATTAATATTACTTTGGTTTAATATTCTCAGAAGTACAAAACCTTTCTAGACATTGTGTTTTAAATTTAATCTAAAGCAAGCATTTTGGTGCCTGGTGCATTAAAATGCCTTACTGAAGAATTCATATCCTTTAATACTACATTTTAGAAAATAGCCTGCTAAAGTTCAGATTTTTTTTGAAAATGAAGTTGTTTTAAAGTTTTAGAATTTCTGTTCATCAACAATGCTTCTAAATCAGAGAGAAATGCATTAAGAAGCCTTTGCAACTCTTGCTTTCTCTGTTTAGGCTGAATTCTAGAATAAAATGTACATGAAAACTAGTTTTTGTTGCTTAAGGCAGATTGCAGTGGGAAAGAGACTTTCCTTGAACAATTTATGTATTTATTGTAATTTTGCTGGGTACTTGCACAGTTCATGTTCAGGCTGGATGAGGCTCTGATCTAGTGGAAGGTGTCACTGCCCATGACAGAGAGTTGGGAACTAGATGAGCTTTAAAGCCCCTTCCAACTCAAACCATCCTATGATTCTATGTTGATCCTATAAATATGTGAAGAGTACTCTGAGATGTGTGTAGTGTATCTATACCAATATAGTGAATACTGTGACCCAGTCATTAAGTGAGTAGAACTAAAATGTTTCTACAGCTTTAATTTTATCTTGTTCTGTGTCTTGAAATGGGAATGAGGAGGGGAAAGCTTCCCAAAGGCTTTTGTAGCATCTCTTGAGGATTGTTTTTTCTTTTGATCAAATGTATACTCCAGAAGGATAGCTAATCTAAATAAACTAGGGTTAAGGAAAAAAATCTGGAATTAAGGTAAAAACTTTCACAGAAAGCATCTTACTGACTTCTCTTGTTTCTCCTGGTGAAGGGGGAAAGCTGGGATCTTTTAATCTGACTTTCAGATATGTTATTGCTACAGTATTGTCAATAAAAAAAAAGAATGGTTTTGTTACATAGAATTTGATATTCTGTTAGATTGGTTACATTTAGAAAACATCTTAAAATGCTGGCCAAACATATATTTGAATAAAGTTTGTCTAGTATTAATGAGTTAGTTGGAACAAGTGTAGTGCCTATTAATGTTAAATAGCTATCACTAAAGGCAGTGTCTATTTCAAGAAGTTCAAGAAAAAGACCTGAATAGGTGAAGTACTGTTAGATTAGTAGAGCAAAAAGTAATTTTATTTAATTCCACAAAAGATAATTTCTAATTCTATACCATTCCTTTAGATGAGTTACTGCTTCAGGTATTAATATGATGTCATTTACTCATATCTTTGTTTCCATTTTTCATGGAAAGAAGCTTTTACCTCCTTTCTCTCTTGCACTTTGCTAGTGTGTAGGCTCATGCTCAACTGGGTGGTGCATTTAATGGAAACAAATAGGCCATAGTGCATTTGTTGGGCACAGCTAGGTGAGGCAGTAAGTTGGGCACAGACCCTGCAGAGAGACCTTGACAAATTAGAGAGCTGAGCAGTCACCAGCCATAGGAAGTTTAACAAGGGGAAGTGCCAGATTCTGCACCTGGCATGGGTCAGCTCTGGTTGTGTGCATAGGCTGGGGAATGAGAGGCTGGAGAACAGTGCTGGGGAATGGGACTTGGAGGTCCTGGATGACAGAAAGTCACATCTGAGTCAGCAGTGCCCTGGCAGCCAGGAGGGCCAACCCTGTCCTGGGGGACATCAGGGCCAGCGTCTCCAGCCAGGCAAGGAAGGGGAATGTCCTGCTCTGCTCTGGGGCAGCCTCACCTCCAGTGCTGGGGGCAGTTCTGCGCACTGCAATGTAAGACAGATATTAAGCTGAAAGAGTCCAAAGGAGGCCACAAGGATGGTGAAGGGCCTTGAGGGAAAGCCCTATGAGGACCAGGAAAGGTTCCTTGATCTGTTCAGCCTACAGGAGACTGAGGGAAGATCTCATTGCACTCTTCAGCATCCTCATAAGGGGAAGTGGAAGGGCAGACACTGATCTCTTCAGTCTTGTGTCTTCAGTCTTGTGACCAGTGACACAACTGGATTGAGGTTAAAACCAGTTTATTAAATGAAGAAGAAAATCAAAACGAAAAAACCCACAAGCAATGCTTGCCAGCAACAGGCTGATGCCCAGCCAGGTCTTGAATGATGGCAACTTTGGAAAAACTACCCCTCAGTCTTACTGCTGAACTTGAGGTGATACGGTCAGCATCTCAGTTTAGCTCTGAGGTGTCTGCATGTGCCTGTCTGCAACTTGCTCTGCCTCCTCCTCTGATCATCCAGGCCTTGGGACTTGAATTAACTTAAGTCAGCAGTGTTTTATGTTCTCTGTAAATTAAACTGCTTCAACATGATTAGAGGATGGAGCTATGCTCTTAATTTGACAACGTTTTGATGTCTTTCATGTATCTAAAGTGTCAAATGCCATGTATTTGCTTTTTTTTTTTCCTCTGGTATGATGATCTTTATGTTGAGTATCATACAGAGGTGAAAGTAAGGCTGTGCTTGCAGGAATTCGTCTAAATTTCATTTCAGAGTAGTTTGAAAAAGTCTTCAGAATCTCATTTTGCAATGTGTAATAGGGATGATCTTTTAGAAAAATGCTATTGAAAAAGCTCATAAAATTCTTAGCTGTTAAAAAACACTACCAATTATTTACCATGACCTTTGTAAAAGCTGCTTTTGTTTACAATGTGATTCTGTTAATAAAAACGTAAGGTTATAAGAAGAAAATTTTTACTTGAAAATGTTACCTTTTTTTGTAATCCAGGCAAGTTGAAGGAAAATGTGCCCTTTCAATTAAAGTTATTAAAATATTTTGATGAGGTCTCCTCAACTATGTTTAAGGAAAACTATCCTTAGTGTTAGATAGAAAAGAGCATTGTCATGAGGATCCCACATCTTCCTGAAAATAAACATTTGAAATAACTGGACAGAGTATTTGTTCTAAGATTTGAAAACTGTTAGATCTTATTTTCACAACACAATTGTCTATAGAGAGCATTACCTTGTCCAGGCAACATAATAGAGGAAAATGAGGAGTCATTATGCTCCTAAGATTTGCAGATTCAGAAAAATATTGGCCATGTGGATTCTCCTTTGACTTGAAGGGATTGGTTTTTTGCCTTAAATGGTGGATCCTGAAGCTTCCACGCATAGGCCACCCCTTCCATATTCTTTCATTGCAGCATCAAGAAAAATGTTGGTTAAAGATCACTAGGTCTTAGTTCTTCCTCAATTACTACAAGTCTCTTAAATTAGTTTTAAACCAGTGTTTCTGTACACAGAAATGTAGTTTATTGTATATACAACTTTGATAATAATGTTGATACTTTTTCAGGTTTTGAATGTTACTTTTTTTTTTTCTGCTTACATCGTTGTCCAGTACTTTCATAAATATCCTGTCTTCAATGCAATATTTTAAGTACTGTGTAGAGGAAAATGCAGTATATTTGTTGTATGTAAAATTATACCTATATATTTGAGTGTACACACAAATACTGTTTTCTCTATTTCTTAAGGTAATAATGGAGAAAGAAGCATATGGTATTTCATGTGGTTCAGTCTTTGTTCTGATAACTTTGGTTGGTGTTTAGAAGGCTTCTTTTCAGAAATAATTTCTGATTTTCTGGTTGTGTTTAAAACAAAATTAAAGGATTACAGAGGATGTGAATGTAGAGCAATACATGCATTGACCTTTAAAACTCAGTGGTAGGAAAATGAGGGATTTTTTTAATTAAAAGAAACTTGTGAATAAATGCAGAGTTTACTGAAGTTTTAGTGAACCATATGCATCTCAATTTAGTTCCATAAAACAAGGGAATGTAGATCATGCTGTAATTGCCAAGATAGCTTTAAAAGGAGGTTGAATGGGTTGTTGAGAGTGCCAGGTTAACATTTTCTGCAGCAGTCAGATGGGATGAGTACATTTGTGTTACCTGGCATGAGAAGAGCCGTGTTGTGAGACAGTGATTGCTGATCATGATCCCTCCCTCCCTGCTGTCCCTGTGTTCAGTAGCATCAGCCTTCCCTTGGCAGACAGCTGCTTCAAACCTCCTCTCATTTACTTGGTGGATGGTTGCGAGCTTGAGGTGCAAGTTTCAAATTTGGTCCCAGTCTGACTTCTGCTTAGCAGCAAAAGTTGTGAAATGGATATAATGAATGAATGGTCTTTCAGGAATTACATATTCTTAATTAGTATGTATGAAATTAATACTGCATGCCATTTTTGAGTTACCTGTAAAATACTTAAGAACTTGATGCTTATGGTATGAAATATCTTGAAATGGCTTATTTGGTTAAAGGTAGTTTTCAAAATAAAGCCTAACTTGACAACCATAGTATCATGAAATGCATGTTTATGTTCAATATTTTATGTTCAATATGTATCAGAATTATCCAAAGTGCTGTGTTTGTAGCTTTTATTGGTGAAACCATCTTATATATAGATACTAAGCAAATTTAATATATATATTTTTCCAGTTATTTTAGTTAATAACTAAATTAACTAATATTCTACAATAGTGTGACATGCATTTGTTGATCTATAGATTGCCAGGTTTATTTTTACAGAAAAAGTTGAATGTTTTAACTAGTCATATAAATTAGAATGAAAAAATACGTATTTTAGAAGAATCAAATTGCAAAACAGGTTGTGCCCATTTAAAAAAAACAACCTGTACACAAAGGCATGTTTATATAAAAGCCACATAGTTCTAAATACTATGTGAATTGCTTTTATACAAATGTAAATTATATATAATATGGCTTCATGGATTATATTTCCATTAGTAGAAGGTTGTCTAGGCACAATAAGGCTTCTAGTTCAAGTATGTTTGGAAAAATGTATACCAATGTCTTGCTAAGTAATTCTAATAGCATTGTAACTCTAGAAAAATGATTTTTCACTGTTTGTTAACTTGTAAATATTTCTGCTGGCTTCAGATTCTGGGAGGCTGTGCTTAGTTATTTTTAATGGGAGAAACCATGTCTTACCCAGTGTTGTATAAAGTTGTAACAGCACATTGTGACTTCTAACATAATTCCTGCCTTGTTATCAGGTTTTTTTAAGCCAATTTTATTAATTGTACTCCTTTTTTCTTCCAGCTGACAGCACGATCGCTACCTTCCATACAGTCTGATGAGAGACTCCAACCTCTGCTTAATCATCTCAGGTAAAGTGAAAGCATGAGTATATTCCTTCATGCAAATTAAAGTAATTTTGGTAGAATGCCTTAGGTACAGGTTTTTTACCTCATCTGTGTGATGGGCTTTGAAAAAAAACCCCAAAAGTAATTCTTCAACTAAACAAAAGCTTTATAAATGACGTGGAACATAATTTACAGAACTAGTGTTGCTTCTAAGTAACAAAAAATAGTTGTAGCTTTTATAAAGTTCTTTTGTAATAGCAAGTGCAAGGTTGTTAAGCTCCTTTATGAACAAAACAGATTCCAAATTTTATTGCTCAGAGCATGGGCCTTCCTTGTTGCAAATATTCTATGCTCTCTGCTCTTTTTGGAAGATTTTTCTGTCATTTATGAATGGGGTACTAATCTGTTCTTTTAATGGACCTATGTAGGTTGCTGAAAGTGTGAACCATTAGAGTAAATAGTCTGCCTCCCTCTTAGCTCTGTGTGTGTGTGTGTGTGTATGTATATATATGTATATAAGCTTTCTACCTTATTTGTAGTAGCGGGTAGGTAGAGGACTCTGGTCTCTTTCTTATATATATGATTGGTTTTTACCACTTTATTTGGGAGATTTTTCTTACTATGGTCATATGCAGGAGGACAGTGTCCATACAATTAGAGTGAGCTGGTTTAGAATCATGGAATAATTTAGCTTGAAGTGAACCTCTGGAGATGATTTAATCTAGCTTGTGCTCAGGACAGATCTGGTTAGATCAGATTGCTCAGGTGTTTGTTTTTGTAGAATTTTTAATGTCTCTAAGGACAGAAATTTACTTAAATATCGGAGTCAGCAATGAAAGCTGGTTTTGAACATGTACATCTTAGCATTAAGATCATTAAAATAATGTTGGATGAACTAGAAATTGAAGTGTTGAGACCCCATCATGGAGCACTGCATGGGGAACTGGGATGCAGGTCTAGCTTGCTGGATCATGCTCCTTATTTTCTATGGTGCTTTACTGCTTGAGCTGTCTGTTCCCAAAACCTGACATTTTATTTTGATTTTTAAAAGTCTCATAATTTTTGTTATATAGGAAGAGTTTCATGTTTTGTTGTTTTTAATGTAAATCAGAATAGGAAAATTGGCTTTCATTGCATCTCTGCTTATTTACATATGATTGAACTTTGTTCAAGGGTAATGAATGAAAACAAGGATTGCAGTACTATTGTTACTGTTACATAGCTGGGGCTACTTCTGAATGTCAATGACCTTCCATGATTTTATTACCCTACATTTTTGTGGAATTGTAAAAGTACACCTCAGTGGTATATACCTTTCTCAATTTGCAGATCAAGAGCAATTAAGTTAGCTTTTTATTAACTGTGCTCTGTAGGAGTAATTACTGAGAAATTGAAAATTTCTTTTGATGTATGCTCTGTTCTATGTAAGTGTAACAGTCCTTCAGTATCACAATCAGTCCTATCTGTGGGGTTTTTTTGTTTGTTTTTTCTTTCTTTTTTTTCCTTTTTGTGTTTGTTTTTTTTTTTTTTTAATATGGAAAAAGCAAAGGTTCCAAAAGAAGGTACTTTAACAGGGATACTATACCCCACATTTTTGCCATTTTTTGGACATTCTTATGTTACCTTGGGTATGTATATTACACAACTGGTAAATCACTTCCATTTTCCTTTTGTGAAAATGAAGGGACTTTCCAGTTTTTGTCACCAACCAAAAAAAAATTATATAAATGCTTCCAAGTTGCCTGTTTGTCCTTTAAAATGAACAAAATATATCACACCTTGCAACTTGAAAAGCAACCTCTGGCAGTAAACAGACAGGTGACCAAATAGGTTGTCTTTGTTATTTATTTCTGTGAATCTGTGATTAATTTTGCTTCATTTTGCTCATGAGAAAGGAGAATATTAGCTAGTTGTATACTTTCCTTTACCTTCATTATCTGAATTCGTAGAGCAGGTTTTTTTTTTTTTTTGGCATCTGTCAATAGACCTCTGTGAAGGAAGCAAAAGCTTAGAAATTAATGAAAAGAGCATACAATTGAAGGTTACAGAGCATTGTTTAGTTTCTAACATCCCATACATGCTTTGGCACCTATTCCTATCTGCTTGTGACTTAAAATTATCTAGTCTTCAGAAAAGGTAATTTTACTGTGGATTATGCCTTCATAGGTATTTTAACCCGTGGTCATTATTTTTTTAAAAGGAAATAACCTATATTTTGCAATTGGATGGTTGTGGACTAGATAAGTATTTTGTCTGTGATTTAGTACTCTTTTTTATCCTATTCTGTTTCATTGGTGCTTTCTAGTACTATTTGTACTATACCAAGAAAAGAGAAGATTTTTAGTTAAAATGTTGAAGTATTTTATGCAAGATTTCATTTAGGGATTTCAGATGCTTACAGTAGGCTACAAAGAGATTTTTAACTTGCTGAAACATTAACAATTTAATAGAGACGGAACCTTAATATCTAAATGTGTGAGAAGATTACACTTTTGCAACTCCTGCTTTGTGTGGGGTTTACAGGCTTGAAACACTCTACTGTATAAAATATTCATTAGGAGTAATTTCAGATGGACAAAACCCTTTGTATGTAATCCCATCACACTACTATAGGACTGGGCCTATAAATGAGTTATAGGGAGAAGCTGAGTTGTCTTAGTTTAGTCCAGTGAAAAAGAAGCTTAGGGGAGATCAAACAGCAGCCTACAACTGTTTGGAGGACAAACATTGTGGTATTGGAATTTTCAATGGCAGCAGAGGATTTAGCAAATGACAGTGGTCACATTTAGCAGCTTGGGAGGTTTAGATCAAACATTAGGAAAAATATCTATGCTGGAATGATAGTGCAGCAGATTGCCCACAGGCAGGTAATCTCAGTTCATGGAAATTTTTAGGATTCAGTTAGAAAAACCTGTGGTTCACCTGACTAGTGTTGGCAGTAATCCCATTTTAAGTGGGGTGTGGGACTAAATGGTCTTCTAACATCCTTTACAAACAACATTTAAATGATTTTGTTTATTCTGTCTTCAAATTATAGTTCATAAGGGTGATAGAGAAACCAAGTGTTTGCAGGACTGGATTTTTAAAACGAATGACACAGTACTCATGCAGACACATTCACCCTCCTTATTTATGTTCATCTCACTAGCAAGAATGCACACCTCGAGTGACTGATGTTATTCACTATCCTCAACATCTACAAAGTGCTCTTCATAGCCTTACTAAATCTTGTGTGCACAAACACACCTGTGAATAGTAAAATATTTTTCAGATCTGTCCTACAGCTGTTTATTTGAAAGACATAGGTCTTATTCTTGGAAACACTGATGTAGAGGAGATTTTTTTTCTTGGTGCTGTGTGAACGTATGTTTGGTCTAATGTTGGCTTCATGAGTCCTAATTACTTGGTTTCTTGGTTTTGCCTGATATGAAATATTTGCAACCTATAATTGATAAATTATTTTCTTTCTAAATTTGTAAACTTTAAAAATATTTTGGAACTGCTTTAAATGATGCCATACTGTTTGCTTTCTTTTTCAGCCATTCTTATGTTGGCCCAGATTACAGCATCCAAAAGAGTACTGGAAAAATTTCTCTAGATCAAATTGATGCTGTAAGTTGTGTTTCTGGAGTTATATAGGATGTCAAAGTATAACTTCATAAATTCAAGTATTCTATGTACAAACTAAATATAAATCTTCTTTTTATTCATATTTGCTTTGTAACTGTTGAATGGAATTGTGTTTAAGTTCAAAACATAGCAGAACTAGCTGAAAGTGCATCTAATCAGTATTCAGACTCAGAGAGAAGTTGCAGTGAAATGCTTAATTTGCTGTTTAATTTTGTGTACTTTCACAAAAACCTAACATAATTATAAGCAGAATTTAACAAAATTTTCTTATTTAACAATCTTGCAAACCATGATGTTTAGTTTATGATTACTGTGTTGCAGTATTAGTCTTTTTATTGCTATTTTTTGATTTTTTTACTTACAGGAGGGGTTTTGAAAAGTAAACAAAGTGGAAATAAAACATGGGATGTAAAACATCATGCATAAATTGTACCGAGTTGATTAAAAACATATTATAACTCCTTTATCTGAATTTTAGGAATTGTGTGTTTTCAGTGTCCACCTTTACCATGCCATTTCTCTGGTAGTGAACTAAAACCCCTTCCCCAACCCCCCAAAACTCTTATCAAAGGTCATTTTGCCATTCCAGATGCTAAGGTAAAGCAGAGTCAAGAAATATTGTAATGCAAGCGTGGATATAATTTTCCTGACAGCAATTAAACTTGTGTTACTTTGTAGCTGGAGACAGTCTGATACTACCACCTGTATGACTGTGTCCTCTGGACAGAGTTATTGAGATGGTTATTGAGTTGGATAGTTTATGGACTCCCTTGTGTTATGATTTCAATCCCAAGGTTTCTTTGTACGTGCATTTCTTTTCTTCCAGCCATTGGCATTTTCAAATGGAGCCGATTAATAATCGCAGTAAACATATATCCTACAAATTAAAGGATCAGTAAGCCTTAAACAGGAATTCTTCTCTTGCCAGCTGTCTGTGAAGTCCTTTCCTCTCTGCATGCGGCAGTTGCACAGAGCGCTCCGCGACAGCCACCACCTCCGGCACGGAGGCCGGATGCAGTACGGGCTCTTCCTAAAGGGCATCGGCCTGACTCTGGAACAGGCGCTGGAGTTCTGGAAGAAAGAATTCATCAGAGGAAAAGTGGATGCAGATAAGGTAATTCAACAAATGAAGAGTACCTCAATATGTTAATGTGGGGACGTCATTAATGTGTACATTGTGCTACAGATTTGAATAGATGCTTTTTGAAGTAGAAAATTGGGCAAAAGGTACAGTAATTTATTTCAAAGGTGGGAAGGGGGTTTTTTGTTCTCTTTGCTTATAATTTTACTCATTTTGTTAGGTATTGACCTGAACTATGGGTAAAAAAGGCAAGCCATAAAGAGGCTTTTATTATTGTGGACTAAAAAAACCTTAGCAGTAAATAACTTAGAAACCAGTGTCCTTTACGAAATACAGGTACTGTGTAGCTAAATTATTTCACCAAGCAGATAAGTGACGGATCCCAGTACTTTGTGAAAGACAATGTTGGCCTTTTTTGTTGTTTAATTAAAAAAAAAATTAATTGGACAGCTCTGTGTGAAGTAGTCCTGCCTTAGCAAATTTACAGTTGAAGAATGAAAGAAGAAACTGGGGACAAAAGACAGTTCAAGGAAATATGTTCAAGGAAATAGTGAGAAAATACTATTCAGTGTGATGGGAGGTGTTACTGACATATTAGTCATTGGCCTCACTCTTGCCAATATTTTTAAGAGGACTGTGGGTAAGGAAGATGTAATGTCTAATTTTTGGAGGATTGGGAACTGCTCCTTATGTTGAACAGCTCAGGTACAATGAAGCAGGCTTCCTCTCCCATCCTTCTCTGTCTGGCCTGTGGTATGTGTTAGAGCAGAGTTTCAGAGCTTATCTCAATTTTTTGTGGAGTGTGATACTTCGTATCTCAGCCTTCCAGAGTACCCTGAATATTTTGGAGTGCTTGGTAGACAATCTTTGGTTACCTTAGGCTCTCTGGGTCATGGCTGTTTATACAAGATACAGGGCAAAAAATAAAGTCAGCTAAAATGAATTATGGTACATATGCCTCTTAAAAAACCCAGAAGATAGATCAACTTGTCTGCAAATTTTTTGGGAAGGAAAAAAAGGGATTTAAAGGTATGATTTGAATGAGTATCTAAACATTGGTTTATCTAGTTCCTTAGATGTGATATGATTTAAAAGGAGGTAGGTAGTTTATTAAAATGCACTTTTTTACAAAGGTCTCAAGAAGATCTCTGAAGAGTGGCAGTAAATTTTGAATGACAATTAATTACTTGTTGTTTGATTTTATGTGGCCAGGTTTTGGTAGTGGATGGGGCTTCAGGGTTAGGTTCTGTGAGAAGCTGCCAGGAGCTTCTCCCATTGTGCGACGGAACTAATGCCAGCTGCCTCCAAGAGCCCATCAGCAGTGGGGGTAGTACCTCTGGGATAACATATTCAACAACAGGGGGTAAAAATCCCCTTCCCAATAGCAGCTTCAGCCAGTGAGAGGAGAGGGAGAAGATGTGAGAGCAACACAACTCTGCAGACTCCATCCAAAGTCAATGCAGAAGGAGGGGTAGGAGTGCTCCAGGTGCCAGAGCTGAGATTCCTGTGGTGAGGCAGCTGTGCCCCTGGCAGCCCATGAAGGACTAAGGTGGAAAAGAGATCCACTTGCATGCCATGGAGGACCTCATGCCTGAAGTAGGCTGTGACCACTGGGAAGCCCATGCTGGAACAGGCTCCTGGCAGGACCTGTGGCCCCCTGGAGAGGAGCCCGTGCAGGAGCAGGTTTGCTGGCAGGATTTGTGACCCCATAGGACTCACATGGGAGCAGGCTGTTTCTGAAGGACTGCACACCATGGAAGGACCATGCTGGAGCAGTTTGTGAAGAACTGCAGCCTCTGGGATGGATTCTACATTGGAGTTTCATGGAGGACTGTTTCCTGTGGGAGGGACCCCACTATGGAGCAGGGGAAGAGTGTAATGAGTCCTCTCCCCGAGAAGGAAGGAGTGGCAGAAATGTGTGGTGAACTCCCATTACCTGTCTGCCTGCACCACCTGTTGGAGGAGGTAGAGAAAATCAGGAGTAAAGTCAAACCTGGAAGACAGGAGGGATGAGGGGGAAGTGTTTAAAGATTTATTTCTCATTTCCCTCCTCTGATTTGATTGGCAATACATTACTTTTCTGAAGTCCAGTCTGTTTTGCCTGTGACTGATGAGTGATCCCTGCCTGTCCTTATCTTGTCCCATGAGTCCTTTGTTATATTTTCTCTCCTCTGTCCACCTGATGAGGGGAGTGATAGAGAGACTTGGGTGGGCACCTGACATCCAGCCAGGGTCAACCCACAACACTAGGTAAATTCAGGAAAATCCAGAATTTTCAGTTGCCATATCCTGTGCTTAAAGGAACGGAAAGAATAAAAACAAGCTATTAGTAACAATAACAGCATAAAGACACACATTTGTTATTTCTGTTTTCAAAAAATATTAGGAAAACACATCTAATTCTACCTACTTGTGCTTTGACCAAATATGTACATGCACATGTATGAAGACATGTATGCACCTTGCATCCTGTTTTCAGTCACAGGGTTATGAATCTCTGTTACTGCATCTCTGTTGATAGGGCCTAGAAATTAATGAAGTTTTATGATCATGTATTTAGCTTCAAGAGCTAGAAAGCATATTGTGAATCAAACAAGGAGTTTGGTTACTGCATTTTTCACAAGCAGGCTACTACTTCCATATAATTTTGGTCCTTTTCAAGTTCTTCAAGTAGATAACCAGCTTCAGACTGGGATAACAAAGAAAACTAATTTTTCATGCCTCTAACTGAGATTGGTGGCCTTTGATTTTCACAGTAGTGTCATACAATGTTTAATGTCCTGAAAAAAGGAAGATTAATACAATCCTTATTGCTATTTTCTTCTTTTGGCATTTTTAATTTCTGGCATTCGTGCCATTGTTCCTTTCCTGTAGAGTGGAGATAATTAATTACACTGTTTCATTTTACTGGAACATTGTGAAGATACATGCATGATACTTTGTAAAGATTAAGGTTAATGATGTATTACCTACTGACTCTTATATTGCAGAGAGAGAGTGTTCAATTTGCTGGAAATGGTTATGATTTCAAAATTGTTTATTCATTTTTGTCTTTAATAGCTGCAACATCCATGCCAATTTTCAATCCTAAGAATTCTTGGCACACAACTTCAGTCTTCAGCAGGAAGGAAGTTACCATGAACACATTAGCAGTGAGCTGGCTAAGCATCCAGGTCTCCAGGCTGAGTATAGGCATATGGACAATTTGCACCAAAAAGAACTCCTCCTGTGCTCTGAATAACTGATTCAGGCATACCTCAGGGCTCATTGACAAAAACACAGCAGAAAAGCTTTTAAGAAATTATATTTTATTTTTTGAGAAGAATCTGTGAAGTATGAAAGAAGTGTGAAACCATATAATCAGTGGGAAAATAAACCAAGTAACACCTACAAAGAAGTGCTGAAACTGGTAGAGATGCTCTCTTGGTGGGATGGGGGTGGGAATGGTCATGTGTTGGCATGCTTACAACAGGGACGAATGCAGAATGCAAAATAAAACATTTTCTAATTTAGGCACTGCAATTAAGACTACTCTGCAAATTGTTAGGTTAAGAGTGCCTAAATGGTAAATTGTTGTTTTTCAGATGAAAGGATCAACTGCCAAATAGGAGTAGATGGATTACTTCTGAATGAATGGTTGTGCCAGTTGGCTTCATAACTTCAGTGTTATTTTAAGACTGGGGTTTTTTTTCTATAAATTGTAATCTTACTCCAAACAGATATTGTTTCTCATAGATTCTTTCAATGTTCTTGCTTAAAATGTAACTCCTGACCCTGTCAAAAAAAAAAAAAAAAAAAAAAAAAAAAGGTGGGAGGGGACGTAACTCCAGTGTGGTTTAAAAATACAGAAATGTGGTAAGTTGACAAGAAAAATTAAATAATTAGAGTACAGATGTGAAAATGCTTTCATAGTTGAAAATAATGTCCTCTAACAGAGATCATTGTAGTGGAGATTATTACTATTTTCAGATATTTCTGTATGACTAACCTGTGAATGTGAAAAGGAGGAGCTGAAGGGTAATGCAGTATTTTGAACACAGGAAAGAAGGAATGCAAAATCAGTTTCTTTAAGGTGTTATTTAGTTACTTCTTTAGTTAATAGCCTGGATCTGAGGTTTTGATACGATGGAAGGCTTTAAGGCAGCCCCTCACTTTTTGCTTTCCATTGCTACATGTGCTTTTGATACATGTTCTTTTTCTTAGCAGTAATTGGTGTATAGTGGTACAAAATGCCCTCTTCAGGTACTCTGATTTTTTGCTTCTTTGTGCAGAAGTAACAGTTGCTAGTTACACATTGCTGTGTTGAAAAGTAGTTCTTTTGGTACTGCAGTTTGTTATAGCACTTTTTAAAATTATTGTTGCATATGCTACTGAAGTGCACCTTCAAATTGTGCAAGAGTGTGGGGGTTTATGTATTCAATAAATCTCCAAAACTGTAGTATTACTATATCGACAAAATTATCCTTGTGACAGAACAGCTTTCTTGTCTTGGTGACTTCTTACAGAAAACGAGACACAGCTCTTTAGCCTCTGCGTTCTAGGACTCTTTCTTCAAAGATATGGTGGCACTCAGGCTAGCAAAGCCTTTTATTCATCCTGGCTCAGTCTTCCAGATTAACTTACTGTATTTTCATAGGGCAGGTTGTTTTCTATCGCAGTTGATTGCAAATGGCAAGGAGCAGGTTGTTCTCCAGTTGTCTGAGGTACGCCTCTTCATCCCTTCTTCCTCGTGACAGATGTTTTGCTGGAAGAAGGAAAAAGAAAGGTCACTCAAATTCAACCTTGCTCACAGTCTGTTATTGGCAAAGAAGCAAACCCTTCACAATGAAGCTTTCGAACTTCGGGTGATCGTTGATAAATTTTACATGTTTTTTCCACACATGGTGATCATGTATGAAGCTGAGGACAGATAACTTGATGGCCATATACTGCAGCAACATGAAATATGTCTCTGTTAAAAAACAATAAAACTTTGGGATGATGATACATCCCAATTTACAGTTCCAGTGACTGTTTTCCTGGCTCTTTGATTTGTTTTCCAAATGATCTTAGGAATTTCTTGAGTCTGGGTTCAAGAGGGAGACTTTATCTTGGTTGCAGAAAGCTGGTGGTGATGGATGTTTCTACCAAGGCCAACCAGAAATTCCTTGAGGGGTAGTTTGGACTAGGGACCTCCTGAGGTCCTTTCCAGCCTGGATAACTCTGTGGTTCTGCAGACAGAGCTGAATCCAGGTAGATGCCCATATTTGTGAGAGCCAGCCACTAGAGGGAGACAAGATAGTATGGAATAAACAAATATAACGTATACATGTAAACTAGAAGTGTTTATATTCTAATGCTTTGTAAGTCTATACAATTATATTATTTTTAAAGCCCTGTGTATTTAAATGAAAGTAGATGTAGGCACTTGGCAATCTTCAGGTCAGTGCTTTTAAACCTGTACAACTATCCCCAGTGTAATTTATAATGCATGGATGATGTGGTGGTTTTTTAAAACAGCCTCCACCTTCTCAAATTCTTAGGAATATTTTCTCTATCAGTCTGTTGGCTATGTTTGGGTTTGGTATTTTACTTTCTCATTTCTTAGAAATTTGTGGGTTGTTTTGCTCTTAGATTTATTTTTTTTCCTTACTGTCCCCTTTATATTGGATATTGCTGGCTACTGTTTTAGGAATGTTTTGATTCATAAATAAGAAAAGGATCTTTATTTTGTCACATTTTTAATTATTATTCTCTAATTGAATGCTATCTGCTATTTTTATTCTTGAATTTTTTAAACTTTACAGATCTGCATGCTAGAGTGACATTTTGGACAGCAAGCCACAATATTTAATGTCTAAGAGATAAAGATAAAATTGAAATCCCTCTATATGGAATAAAATCTCATTTTAAAGAAATTGTACATCAGTAGTACTGGAATGTAAATAGGTGGCCAGGCTTGAATTCTCCTGAGATGTATAAAGACTAAAATAGAACTTCAAGAAGATGTTGTTTTCTCTTCTAGGATATATAAAACAAAATTGTAATAAAAGTGCAGCATAGATTGGCAGTAAGATTTTATTTCCTGAATTCTGCAGTGGAGGACTATGTCATGTTAACAAAATGTTGATATAGTAAAGAACATTGTTGTTGCTTTCATTCGTCATCAGGGGTCTAGGTAGTCACATTATTGATTAAATTGTATTTTTGTGTTAAACTTACCATAAAATCACAAAGTTTTTTTCCTTCCACAAATAACTGTAAACGTTAGCTTCAGTAGAACCACTTACTATCTGTATTTGTCTTTGATTTTTTGGAATTTATGATTTCATATGCTAGTTGAAGTGAAATAGAACAAGTGAATTTTAAAGATTTTGAGTAAATAATTTTTGTTATGTTTTGGCAAAATTACATCCCATTCATAGCATTATTATATGTTGAATGGCAGTACTTATGTAGTATAACTGTATGTTTCAAACAGTATGTTTCAAAATATGTTTTGTGTTCTACAAAGCTAGCTCTTGAAATTTCTTAATTAACAAGCTAAAAGTGATTTGTCAGAAGAAACATGAAAATGCATTTTTCATTTGCATGACTCATTTTTATTCCCAAACTTGCTGTTTAATTGACATTAAACCTCTTCTTTCAATGCAAGTTCAAAGAAAAATACAGTTATGTGCAGCTGTTAGGGGCCTCAGGATGGTATGTAGATGGTCCAAGGCCAACATCCTAGGCATGGAAGTAAAAATAATTATTTAATTTGAATTTTAACCCCAAATGCTAAAGAAAAGAGCCCGGTAAAGAAAAGAAAGCCAAGTCTATGAAATCAGGGTATTTGTGCATAACTGCAAAGTGGCCCAACCAAGATGCTGAGTTATATGTTGAGATGGTTGTTAGGAACTGAACAGCCTCTGAGACAGTCATACATTAAACACCAAGTTAAAAAAAAATTATTCATGATAGTTTCTAGAAATCAGCTTAATATCAGTGAGTCAAACATCAGGAGATCTACACCTCTCATATAACTTCCTTAGTGGTTTTTTCCATACAAATTGAAGCCTGGAGGAGAGCAGTTGTGTTGTTCAAATGGGACATAACTGTTTTTGAAGGTGATATTCACATGAAGACAGATGGCTGCTGAGATCGATTAGCTGCCTTGATTCTGGCTGAAGAGAATAGTCTGGAGTCCCTTTTATATTTTAATAAGCAATATGCAGAAGAGATGTTTTGAGTGAATTTGTTTTATAGTAAAAATTTATACAACCAGGCAGGAGAACTAAAAGCATGACTTCAAGCTATAAATACATGGATTACTGGTGTTACATTTGAATCAAGCTGAAATAGTAGTATTCTTCTTGGTTGTATCTGGAAAAAAAATTAGTTTTATTTTTCTTTGGCTATAGTAGTTTGCTAATAAGCAGTGAGGAGTAAGACTAAAATAACTGAAAATCCTGAGGACTTATCTTGTGGGCAGCTATTATTTTTCTTCACCATTTGATTCCAGATGAATGGTTGGAGGTGAGCCTGGCAACTAGGATTTTCTTGAAAAACCTTTGTCTTGTGGCCATGGAGTTTAGAATCATAAAATCATAATATCCTTCTTTAGCTGAATGAAAATAGGCTCCAATTGCCATTAAAATTGGGTTGTTCTTGGCTTTATGGCTATCACAGTATGTATGTTAACTCTGTGCCAGATTCTTGCTGTCATATATTGTTATTTAAAATTGTGTTTTATAGATGGGAATTTGTCCTTTGTTTCCTTCATGTCCTGTGTGTCCTGTGCACATTTGCTTATGCTTGCTAGCATTCTGTTCTCTTCTCTTGTGGAGCACTTCAGAATTTTGAAAGCTCATTGAAGTCCTGTTGGTGGATTACTGACACACTGGTCTGCATGGTTTGGTTTTGTCCATTTGTTTTGTGTGCCTATCGACTACAGCAATAGGAAGGAGATCTGTAATGGATTCTGGAAGTGAGAGGACTGAGAAAGCACACTCACAGGGGCTGCATTTGATTATATTCCAAGAAGGAGGGTACTTAGGGACATGGCTTAGTGGTGGATTTGGCAGTGTTAAATTTATGGTTGAACTCAATCTTGAAGGTCTTTTTTAACATAAATGATTCTATGATTTTGTCATCATACCTGAATACATTCTTGCAGAGTCCTGTTAAATTCTGCCAAATCATAGGAAGGAACTGGGACAAGATTCCTTGCTGTATCAGAAGTAGAGATGATCAGCAGTGCCTGTAAAGATATCACCGTGGCTAGAGGGAAGTCACTGTTAGCATTGTCAGTGTTTAGTCTTGTGTGCACAGTGATTCTAGAAAGACTGCAGAAAATTAGCTCGTCTAATCAGAGCTAGAGATAGCTGGTTTTTTCCTGCTTAATTAAGCATCATGAGATCAAATCAAAATTGTTTAAAGTTGTTTGCATCAGATAATGATTTTTATTAGGACTTAGATATAAATAATAGTAAGGAATTGCTCTCATTAAAATAGCATGCCATGTGCATTTGAGGATGTTGATGCCTGATGTGATTTATAGTACAAGTTTTACAAAGCAGTTGATAGCATTTCTTCTTTCCTGATGGATAAAACATTCTGACTTCACTGCAAAGAGGTTTACCAGTAACATCTGCATTGTTCACAGTTGTCACGCAAATATGTTTGTAGATATTGCTGCTCTAACCTCTTTACGAAACAAAACAAACCCCAGACTTGTTCTTGTGGCTGTTTCTCTGAGAGTTTGTTTCACTTTTGGTTCCAAGTTAGACAAGGAAACAAAGCACATCATAATTCCGGTTGACACGTAAGTAGTCAGATGATGAAAAATCAGATGTGAATATTAGATTACGTGTTCCACTTCTTTTAGGAAAGTAAGATGAAAATAATTATTTTTTCACCATTTCTGCCCATATACTAAATATGTAATCAATACTGAAAAGGTACTGTAACTTACAACTTTGTGTAAACATAAATATATAAATACACATGCACACCCCTTCCAAGGGTAGATGATGCACCAAATAATCTGTAACGTCACTTGATACTGTTTCTTTCAGTTTGCATATAATTTGTTTTTTGACTGACACACTGGAAGTTCTGAACACTAGAAGGAATAAAAACAAAGCAAACCCTTTTTTTACCTTTTACTTGTAAGAATTTATTTTACTTTAAATAGTATTTCCTGACCTTTTAAACCCAAGGTACTTGCAGGTTTATCAGTGAAGTTAAGGATTCTAAAGAGGAAATGTCTTTGGGACATAATTATGTTTTAATTGTGCCCTGTAGCTAATCCAGATGTATATTAAACTCAGCCATATTTCTATGTATTTCCCTCTGAAACTTTCCTTTCTCAAGCCTTAAATTAAAAATCAGCATATCAGTGTCTCTTACAGTTATCTAAGCTTTGGAATATTGACAAAAATCTGTTTCACTTTCATTTTGTAGCTGTTTTTCATGAGAGTATTTTTGTTACAGAAACTTCTAATTAAAAAAAACCTACTAGTTTTTACATGATAGATTCAAAGTCTTCAAGCAATGTTTCTTAAAGAAATGGATCTGGTATAGACCTATTATTTTTCACCATATTTTTGTTTCATGGGTATTAGTCCAATGGACCCCAACTGAAAATGAAATTGAGGTACTGGAAAACCTTGGTGAGTATTAGACTGAAATATACATAAAGGCTATAGTGTGCACATAAGTATTTGAGAAATCACAGTAATAAGTGAAGGTAAAAATGCGTGCTCTTTCACTCCAAACTCAATCCCTTTTTCAATTTTCCCAATTGTTCTAGTTGAAACTGGAACTCTGCAGTCTTTGTTGTAACACTGAAGTTATGATGGCATTCGCCTATGATTATGCACTTTAAAGTGCTTTAATTTGTTCAGCATTTTTTAACCTGTTAAAAATGTATGATTTTCTGTTTTCATCTTCTGAATTACATTAAAAGGGAAAATTTGGGGTGGTCTTTTGCCCTGTGGCATGTCTCAGTGATAAAGAACTCTAGCTATAATCTCTCTTCCAGGACATTTACAGTTTTAGTGATAATAGTTTTAGTGATGTTTAACTGTGCTAGATATCATAAAAAGAAATAGGATCACTTTTTGTACCTGTTGCATATTAGACACAGAAATCTGTATTTAATAATCTAATGTATGAGCTAGTTGGTGATACGGTTCTTGCAGAGAAGAGAGTGAAAGCAATAATTATCTTTCCTGTACTAAAACTAATTTAGATCAGAATCTGCTCTCTTATGACTTACTTTATTCTCAGCAACACACATTGCTGTAGATATTCCATGATGTAGTGTCTTGTTAGAACTGCATGTATAAAAATGAATGTTGAAGCCAGACCTTTAATTTTCTAAGGCCCCTTTTGTAGTTCAGAAGCACTTGTCAGTCCTTGCACTTCATTATCAGTGTAGATGGACTGTACTTGTCAGAAGAGGTTTCTGTTTTACTGGCCCTTGCAGCAGCAGCAGCAAGAAAGCCATTCCATGACATTTTAAGAAAAGTAATAGATGGATTTGCCTATGTGCTGATAAATTTCTAAGTTTAGGGATATTGAAGTATCTGAGTGTCACTAAATACAGACCTTTTAGCAGACTCTTTTGAATACCTTCTTAACCATACAGCTCTCTCTAACCATCTGCTGAAAAATGCCCTGGGCACATTGCTGCACACACCTCTGGTAATGTGTTTAAGCTCTTTGGCTATCTACCCCAAGTTCTGACAGGGTTAGTGGTTTTTGAGATGCAAATCTTTTCATCCCTGTCTTTTGATTACCTTCCAGGACAAGCTGAATGACACAGCAGGTCTCTTCCAGTTTTGTTCCTGTGCTTTTTGAACAGAAAAGTTTTGATAGAAATTTTTTTAAATCCTGATACTCTTAGTTGAAATAATGCTTTAAAATAATTTTATCAAACATTCAGATATCACGTAATTGTGTAAACTGTTTTTCAAAAACAAACCCCAGAATTCTGAATATTTTTGATTGATAATGTCCATGTAATTGCTGTAAGATTATATAGCTGTCATATTCAGTCTGTATTCAGCCAGTAAATCATGGCTATGTTTCATATTCAGTCATCCAGAAAAGCAGCATATTGTATCAAATGTGCACTCTGCTGATATATCACAGTAGGCACGATGTAAATAAAAATGTACTTTTGCTTTCAGAATTGATTTAACATTCTGCCTCATGTCTTTGAAATCTGTTGAATCTCATGAATAAAGATGGAATGGCTCTTCATACATTATTTGTTCTATGTGCAATTTGTGTTTTGGAAATTTAATATATTGATTTAGGAAAGGAAAATGACCATGATAGGGCTTAAGTATTTCAACATTACAAGTGTTACTACTTCTTGAAAGAAGGTTGGATTCTAATTTTGTATGAAATGTACGAAGCTATTTAGCTGTGAAACTGAATTCCATAGAGTGTGGTATGTGCTAGGCTTTTACCTCTTGCATCCCTTCTGAAGTCCACTTAGAAAGAAGAAAAACAAAATGTCCTCAAATATAGTTTCTTTGTGGGTATTTTTGGGTTTTGGACTGTTCTGTTTGTTTGTTTTCTGTTTCCCTCTTTTTCTTTTGGTCACCTGCTGTACATGTAGAAGTGGAAACGTGGTCTTTATGGCTAGTTTTACTCTTTAAATTCCAGTTTTTATTTCATGTACTTAATGGAGTTGAATTTGGGGCATGAGAACCGGGGCAATACTAGTGAATTCTAACAAACTTTATTTTTTTAAGAAACATTTACAACAGTTGGGCTCCTTCCTTGTATTTTGTTAGCACAGCTATTTCCCTGTTTTTAGAAGTTTACAGCAGGCACTGAAAATGAGATGTGTATTACTTCTTCTGAGACAGTTCAGAGCAGTCTGGTAGTAGAGCTTCTGTATTCTTCTGTTCCCATTTCCCCTGCAGTCAAGTCACCTTTGGTCAAAAAAAAAAAAAAAAAAAAAAAAAAAAAGA